>BSBK01007955.1:0-212500 GCA_027943335.1 Chamaecyparis obtusa
TACATATACATATACATATACATATACATATATATATATGTATATATGTATATGTACGTATATGTACATGTATATGTACATGTATATGTATATGGATATGTATATGCATATGTATATATATACACACACACACACACATATATATATATATGTATATGTATATATATGTATGTATGTATATATGCATATATGTATATATATACATATGTATATATACATATGTATATGTATGTATATATATATATGTATATCTATATATATATGTATATGTATATGTATATATATATATATATATATATGTGTATATATATATATACACATATATATATGTATATATATACATATATATATATGTATATATACATATATATATGTATATATACATATGTATATATATGTGTTCTCTTTGTCTTGTTTGACTATTGCATCTTATATGCTTACGGTAATTAGTTTGAAAATGTAAAGATTGTCCTTATATTGATTCATCCCACCTTGGTATAATCGTGTGCTCATCATCAATAAGATCCATGTCTTTCCTCAATGTGTTGTTTACTTAAGGATTCCTTCAACAAAGGATTCATAGATCTCATAATGTGGTCCAAGGCCTCAAATACTAATGGTTGAGATATGAAGCCAATTGTCTAATACAAACTTGTGCACCAACACCACTCATCAACCACAAACCTACTAAATTAGACCTAAAAAAATGTAAATAATAGAGGTTAACCCAACTTTGTCATCACTACGACATGAGTTTCCCCTTCAAATTTGGAGGAGGAGCATCTCTTCTACTCATAGCTATGATTGAAGGGAAAATCTATGTGCTTATTTTGAATGCTAATGATTATAGTGATTTGATATCACAAAACACCAAGATATTCACGTTCACCATTTTCACTACATGCTCAAATTTGTGAGCTGATTCATAATTTATCGAGTTCTTAAAGTGTTCATTATTCATTGCCTAATTATTAATCAGTTTTTAGAACCTGGCGATAGTGCTCAAGTGTTTTGCAGACTTGTTCTAAAAAAGAAATCACGAAAATCTGCCTTGCCATTTAAAGGAAAAGAGAGAGACTGGCTTTATAAAAGTATATTTCTCATTTATTCAAGTACATAATTGATTACATATTTCAAATAAGGAAGGTGATTTACAAGAAACTATTGTATGCCTCAAATGCTATGAATTCAAGTTATTTTTCCTTATACAACAATCTCACCAAAAGAAGGAAAAGTGTAAGTGTAGAAAAAGAAAGGATTTTTCATCTTTTCATTCATAAAGGAAAGAGAAGTACATTTCAAATCAGAACCATTTGCATTTGAATATCATGAAGTTATGTTTACAAAATACCATGAAACATCCTGTATTATTTTCATAAACTAAATGAGCAAGAAGGAAATGCAGTACAAACATATTCCACACAAGTCATGGCAGCCAATAAAATAGATAATCTAAAAGAAATACATTTCTAAAATGTATAGAAGAAATAAGAGGAGTAAGGGATAGATCCTCCATTTCCTGATAATGGAGGATTGTTGCATCTTTGAGGTGTTGATGAAGACCTGAGTCCCGCATCTCTAAACGTACCTATAAAACATAGTGGAAAAGGGGTTCAACCATTGATGGCTGAGAAATGAAGAATCTACAACTTACTACTATCATTGGCTACTATACATTTAGAAAAGCATGTGCAAAGATCAGAGAAACAAATGGAAATCAAGCTAAAACATTATTTTTATATCTAACAATTTCTTGTTATGTGCAGATATAGGTACTGAAGATCAAGGCTATCAAAGGGAAGTTCCCTCAAAGAATGAAACCTTCTAGCTTACATTTTTCTATGGAGATGATTGAAGACCAAAGTCATTGAAGGGACATGACTTAAATCGTGAAACCTTCTAACTTATATTTAGTTGCAGATCAACAAATCGATTAAAAGTTGAGTCATTAAAGGGACATACATCTATGTGTGAAACCTTATGACTCCATTATGGTTGCAGATTCAAGACAAAATGAAAAGCTATTGAAGGGACATAGCATATTTGCATGAAACCTTCTAGCTAAATGGATAAGGAACCAATGCTTATTCAATTTGCATCAGTGAAAAAATCAAATTTAAGAAAAGTTCAGTTACAGGGGGATAAGATCAATTCTATCATCAGATGTCAAAATGAACCAATAATATCATGACAAGTTAAAAGAGAAACTTTGGATATACATAAATGCTAGGACAAGGCTACATAGACAACTATTTTTAGGGATAACATAGATTTCATGTATTTAACTATGATAGAATCAATAATACAAGTTAAGAAGAGCTTTGTTACAGTAATCAATGACATGCAATAATAAATTTACAACAGTGATTTTTATTCTGAGAGCCAAGTAAAGAAATCAGCATTCAGTGCTTGAAAGTAGTCATGAGGAATTAAAGTAATGTGATACATCAGATTATTACACGTAAAGAGCGATAGCATGCTATGGACAGTTCATGTCAGATAGTGGTTTTCAATTCTTGAGAGGATACATGCTTTGAAAACAACCATGATTGGTGTTATGGTTAAGTTGTATGAGCATAAAAAGGTGGGAAGTCGTCAATCTATCAGAGAACATTGAAGATAGCACTCAAGATTGCATTCAAAAGAGTTCATGCATGTATTAAAATGCTAAAATAAGGTAAGCTCATGCTACATGAGCATAATTAAATAAGTATTTACAACATAAGATATAATGTAACAATCATAGTACTTGATGTTATAAAGATGAAGGCTACAAGAGAAATAAAGCTATGTTGGGAGTTTGTTTCCATGTGATGCAAATATATAATATAGCATTTTGGGTATAAAGAACCACAACCATGCATGGCCATCAACATAATCAAAATTTGTATTCAATGTCAAAACAAACCCTCAGTTGCAAAGGGTCCATAGGAAATTTCAAACGCCTGATTTTCTATAAGAGATCCACCCTAAAAATAATAGATCATAACAGAGCTAAAAGTTTAGATGAGGAATACAGAAAAGAGGCCATTCTTTGTGTTTGCAAAAAATCCCTCATTCCATTCTGAAGGAAAACATACATAAACATACATATTTGAAGCCAAGATTTTAATGAGGGTCAAGGATATATGCAAAGATAGAAAGATACACACAACCTCTATTTATACTAGAAATAACTTTAAAACCCTCATGTAGTTACAAAGAGAAATATAGAGTAGTCTTATTTAGAGACGAAGAAAACCCATGTCTTTATTCATTATTGCACATGAAGTATATTAATATTATTCTAAATATAGTGGGTGTGTAATGCCCCACCAAGGAACCCAAGATAAATTAACTTAAACATGCAACTAAGCTCACAAAATATTTTTTTTTCTTAAGAGTTTACACCCCAACAATGTTTAACAATGTGGCAGTAATACAATATAATTACAACTCATACATACAATTATAACTCAAGCATAGATTACAAATCTCAAGGACTCCTTAACATAGATTATGTAAATATTAATTAAACCACTTAATGTAACGACCATACAAGGTCTCCACATAATGTAAATAAGTAAAACATCATATACATGAAATCTTGAAACAACCGATACCACAAGGTATACATGATAATCTATATCCACTGCACATGTCGCATGGTATGTAATAATAATTCAATATAAAATACAATATGATATCTCCAGAATAATTGATAAAATGATACAAGAACATAATATAAGAAAGATAAGAATACATCTCCAACAATGACGAACAAGAAGGTACAAGTGCTACAAGGATCATCCAGCACTGGTACACAAACATCATAATCTTATAAATAGTAATTGTCAGGAATAATAGTCCATAATACAATTGAGAGGGGGGAATCCGTTGTATGATAGATTATTAAAATTTAAACTTTAAGTAAGCAGCAATATCAAATCTAATGAACACAATGCATGCCAACACAATAACACAATATTTTGGTCCCCTGTTAAGGGTAAAAACCTCGGTGGGAATTAGCACCCACAAATGATGTATTGAGAGTATAGTATCCTTGTTAGAAGATCTAGCCCTATTAGGAAATTATTGAATCATTATAGTACATAGTCCTTGTTAGAGGATAGACCTTGTTATGAGTCAAGAAGAAAGGGAGGGCTCACTGCCCAAAGAAGGTTAAATCCACCTCCAGAACTCACTGTTCGCAACACAAGTGTATATGAAGAAATACACAATCTTTTAAACTATTTGACATCAACTATCTTTGCTTGATCAGTTCAATGAAGTCCACCAGTAAACCTCTGCTCTACATACAACATACACACAGCTCGCAGCTTTCACAAACCTTTTTATATCACCTTTTTCCATCCATATCTTTTCCAAAGAAAAGACCTCTCATTTATACCTTATTGCAATCTCATGATCAGGCCCATAAGTCTTTCCTAATTACAAATAATTACATAAACCCTTGCTAAGATACACACAGTATCTAAAACAAGTATATAATGATTACATTACAATATTTAAGGACTGACATCCTAATTTAGTTTGTTAAGCAAAACACACCCTACATCTCCTAAGTCGGCTTCCAAATAGGTCTTCTCCAAAACACATGCCACATCTGACATCACCCATCATTTTTACCTTGCGCTGACCAATGAACATCCTTCAGTACCTTTTCTATCATCCCTCAAGATCGCATACCTTGAATCCATATCATCTGGAAGGATATACCAGAAACACATAGACTAGCTCTATCATTTCTCACTGTCACAATCCAGTGACCAGTCTTCACCAAAACATTTGTAACTCATCCAATATGAAACATTACATGATGCAATCTTGGATATAACATCACAACACCTTCTTGAACTCTCATCTGACTTTGCAGCATCTGAAACATTCGTACAATGTCCATACACTATGATAACTAGCCGTTCTCCTCACAGAAACATATGTTGACATTAGTGACAAAACTCAAATGACAACAGTATGAGTTCCCATTCAGTAACGTAGTGATTAAAAATATAAAATTTCTCATTCACCTCCCCATGCATTAACAATATCTAACAATAATCACTAACACCTGACCTCGTGGAACCTAAATGGTCCACTCCCACCATGTTGGGGAGATAACAATAGAACCCACTCAGATAAAAACACCAGAATCAATCACAGTACAAACTAAGAAAGGGATCCTGAAAACTCTCTATCTCAAAAGGTACAATAAGATATCAAGGTAAAAAATACTCAACCAGAGGCAACCAACACATGTAGGAAACCTAAGATACATATGGGGAAGTGTCATCACATGAGCCAACTCTAGAGTTATTATGGCAGTTTCTCAAGACTGTGGCGCCCTAGTGACTCTATGGATTATATGTAATGCCCCGCCAGGAACCTAGGAGAACTTAACCTAAACATGCATCTAAGTTTGCAGAATAATTTTTTTTAAAAAAAGTTAACAAACAAGATAAACATCAATGCGGAAGCAATACCATTTACTCACATTTAAACATTAACCAACACAGGTTACAACTCTCAAGGGTTCCTCGATGAAGATTACGTTAACATTAATTAATTAAAATAGATTAGGTACAATTACAAAACTCTAATAACAAATGAAAGATAAAAGCAACATCCACAATGAAGATAACATGAATACATATGGTACCATAAGGTATCCATAATAACCTACATCCACTGCACATGTTGCACGACAGTCCTTTGATTGTCGACGACAGTCCCTAGGGACTGCCGTAGCGGGGCCCCACACTACCGTGCGTAGGTAGTGGGACCCGCGGGTCCCAATGCTTTCTTTTTTGTTTGTTTCAAATTTTATTTATTAATTTTTTTTATAATGATAAATTTTTGTTTATTAATTTAAATAGTATAAATTTTTTTTTTAAAATTTAATTTAATTTAATGTTATTATATAGTTTTTTTAAATTATTGATTGTTGTTTTTTCTAAGATTTAATATTGTTAATTAAATGAGTTAATTTGTTTATTAACTTAGTTTTAATTAATTTGTTAGTTGTTTTAGTTAACTAAATTTGTTAAATGATTAATGAGTCGTTATATTTATCTGATTTTCATCTTTGGGAAAATGAGTTTACTTTATTAGTTCAATAATTTTTAAATATGAGATTATGTTTTAAGATGTGTATATTAAAATTTATCATTAATTTTTATTCTACAATAGGATAGACGTTTCCCTTATACGTTGATTCTTGATTGATCAATTATTGGGGATTGTTGTGTATGTACTGAAATTGGACGTTTTTATTTTATTAGAACCCTAGGTAGTCTATATAGATTTTTCCTTCATTATGACATTGTATTAATGTTTATGATTAGGTTGTCTCAATAGATTTGTGTTATACTGTACTTAAATTCAATTATGTTCAATATGGAAATTAAAGTGCTTATGAAATTAGATCTTAGTTTTCTATGGTGCAAATGTGTCTTCTTCGTGCCTGGAGTGTTTTCTTTTGCTTATTATGTTTTGGGCATTAGATGACCTAGGGGGAAGACAGAGGTCGGGGTATGTGTCAGATGTTCATGTTTTTCAGTATTTATGTTATAATGTGTTTATGAGATTTGATTATACCCTATCTTGACCATATAGGCTCATGTTGTTTGGTAATCTTCTTTTGGTGCCTTTGTAATCATTTCTAGTTCTTGTATGTGAAACTGGATTTGGGATTACCTGGTTGTGTACCTGATTTGATCTTTGTGAGATCGGTGAGCTTAGGGTAGTTTACCTAGATATGTAGGAGGAGGTGGCTTGCAATAAGTGTCGGGGCCCACAATTGGTTGCCAAGATCACTTATTGTTAAGTATCTATAATCAAGTGATAACATAATATAACATTGAGAGATATTAAAATGAACCTAACAAGATATGGTTTCCTCACCCTAGCTTAGTGCTAGTACAGACTAAGGTGGGAATGGAGAAGATGACTAGCCCCCTTTAAAAGGGATGAGTTGGCATAGTCAATGGCTTTGTCAATACGAGAGGTCATTGCTACTGTGTATGGTCACTTGGGTGTCGGGATCCAGAGAGATTATCAGGACAAAACTCAAGGGTTAGACGTACATGATGACATCTTCCTATGCATAGTCTAGTTATCCTACATGTGTCAGTTGCCTCTGGAATAGTGAGTCTTTCATGGCATTATTACTTTTTCACCTTGAGTTAGAGGGCTTTCAAGATCCTTTCCTCAGCTTGATCTATTTGATGTTTGTTATCTGAGTGGGATCTATTGTTATCTCCTCAGCATGGTGGGAGTGGACCATTTAGGTTCACGAGGTCGGGTGGTAGTGATTCTTTTATCATTTGAGATTTTGACGTTCGTATATCAGTGCTGGATGATCCCTATAGTAGTTGTTCCTTCTTGATCTTCTTTGATGGAGTTGTGTTCTTCTTCTTCCTCTTTGTGATCATGTACCTTTGTATTAGTTATTCAGAGATATCTTGTGTACTTATTTTCAGTTATTGTATTACATACCTTGCGAAATGTGTAGTGGATGTAGGTTATTATGGATACCTTATGGTACTGGATGTATTCATGTTATCTTCTATGTGATGTTGCTTTTATCTTTCATTTGTTTATTAGAGTTTTGTAATTGTACCTAATCTATTTTAATTAATTAATGTTAACGTAATCTTCATTGAGGAACCCTTGAGAGTTGTAACCTATGTTGGTTAATGTTTAAATGTGAGTAAATGGTAATTGCTTCCACATTGATGTTTATCTTGTTTGCTAACTTAAAAAAAATAAAATTATTCTGCAAACTTAGATGCATGTTTAGGTTAAGTTCTCTTGGGTTTCCTGGCGGGGCATTACAGTATCAGTATTCCTCTCATATAGAAGAGGTACCAACAATACTATATCCAAATCCACGCAAGCGGCAATCATCATCTCACAAACCATCCTAGCCTGTACTAGCACTCAAGGCATGGGTGAGGAACACATACATCTTATTAATGTTTCTATCTTAGTATATTGTATTATGTTATCACTTTATTAAGTCACTTGCAATAAGTTATCCTAGTAGCCACTTGTGGGCCCCAATGCCTATTGCAAGCCACTCCCCACCTATACACTTAGTTAACCTACCTAGACATATAAATCAAAATAATATTACAAGGTATAATTGATACTTACTCAGTTCTTAAAATTACCAAGGAACATAAATTGGTTTTCAAAACCATCACATCATCAATATAACCTTAAAGGTATTCACAACAACCTATGTACTCCAAACCCTAAACAAGGTCGAACAAAAGAAAGATCAAGATAATAATGACTCATATGACACACATAAGAAATCACATATGCAACAACAACAATAACTTCAAGCCTCTGGCATACAAATCTAATAGCCAACCTATTTCCTTAATCCAATGAAATCACCAATTACATACAATCCTAACAATTCATAAAATTCCCAAATAGTGGTTTGATATACCTAATCAATACAATAATTAAAATATCCCTTACAATATGATCAATCAAAACCTAAAATTTATTCTACAAAATAATTCATTTTTAATAAAATAACAAACCCGATATATATATATATATATATATATATATATATATATATATATATATATATATATATATATATATATATATATATACCTTTTAAATAAATTAACATTACTAATAACTATCAATTAAAAAAATAACATTAATAATTACCTAATTATCAATTAATAATATTATCTAATAAATATTAATATTTAAATTAATTATTAAAAAAATTAATTTAAATATTAATATTTATTAGATAATATTATTAATTGATAATTTAATTTATTTTTTATATATATAAAATAAATTAACATTACTAATAACTATCAATTAAAAAAATAACATATATAACTACCTAATTATCAATTAATAATATTATCTAATACATATTAATATTTAAATTGATTATTAAACATAATATTTATTATTAATATATATTTATTAATATTTAATTAAATTAAACTTAATTATAAATAATTATAAATTAAAAAAAAAAATATACAACACAATTTGTGGGGGTGGCGATGGGGGTGGGGGGGGTTGCCCTCCCCACGTTGCAGTCTGCAAAATGTTGTGGATACCGCAATCTATTGTGTACCACAACTAGGTTGTTGGTATCACAACCTGTTATGGGTACCGGCAACCGGTACCATGGGGGGTGGTGACCTGCCACCTCCCAATAAATTTTTTAATTAATTTTTTTCCTTCTTTTTTTAAATTTATTTTCATCACAAAAATTATGACGTAAAATAGAAAGCATTATTTTTTATTTTTAAAATTTTTTTAAGCTCTTACAACATAGAAATTCATTTTTCAATTCTAATCAAATACCCAAATTGATTTAATTTTTTTAATTTGAATTTAATTTCAAGGGTTTTCTAAAAAATTTCAAACAACCATAATTGATTAAATCTACTAATTTTCTTATTGTTTTTCAACCAAAAATTCCCAGGGTTTACACAGAACATCTATAATGGATTTTTTCCTTAAATCCAAATAAACAAATAATCAAAATATGATTTTCTAAGACCAAAACATGTAGAATTTTGCTAAGAACAACCTAGGGTTTCATCAGACATAATTTCTTAAATTTTTAATTCATAAAACATTCTAGATCTGGGTTTATCACGATTTTTTCACACGAAGTTTTAATAACCAAATAATGGAAAACCAAGCAATAACAGAATAAAAAATTCAACTTACATTCCAAATGCAACATAAACAATCTTTTTGAAAGAAAATTAACATGGATTTTTCAAACCTTGCCTGAAAATTCACGAGAAGATCTGAAACAACAATGGCCAAATTGAAGACTCAAAGATTTCAAATTACTCCTAAGCTTTGAAAACAATTCTGCAAACAATCCATGCAATTTTCTCCAAAACCTCATCTCCTCCAAACCCGTGTTGTGAATAATGGCTAAAAGAATTCCTAATAATGAAAATCCCCTAGATAGAACTCAACATGCAACTCTTAATAAAAATTTAGAACTCAACATGCAACTCTCTATCATAAATTAGAACTCAACTCCATAACCTTATTTTTATCAAATTTTGCTACATGATTCATTATAATTTTAATAATAAAATATGCACTTTTCAATTATCAACTCTTAACTCAACTTTAAACTTAAATTCCTAATTCAATTTTATTACACTAAATGTGCAACTTAAATTGCATATTAATAATTTAATAACTATTATTATTTTTTCAACATATTAATAATTATGAAATTGATAATTAGATATCAATTCATTAATTATGCTTTTAAATTTTAATTTTAGATTTAATAATTAATTAAATTATTTATTCATAAAATTGGACTTTTTAAATTAAGTCTTCTTGATTAAATAATATATTTAATTAATTCTCATTAATTAAATACCCTTGTATTTATATTTCTATATTTAATAAGATTTAATTATTTATTCACATAATCAAACTCATAAATCACTTAACCATAATAACATAAAATCACATTAAACCACTCAATAAGACAACATGAGAAATAGCTAACTAAACCAAAAACACCAAATTCATACCGAGGGAAAGGGTTCATTAATTCACGCCACCTTGATGAATTCGGATAGGAAACTCAATAAAAAACTTGTCCCTTAATTTAGGACAACAAATTATTTGGGTTGGGATTGGACATGTATATTATCTCCCCTCTCTTGCCATTTGAGATATTGTGATAGGGCACAATCATCCTAACAATTCAGGGAATTCAATGTCCGATACCTGAAATCCCACATAAAAGACAAGCATGTACATACATGTATAAATATATAACAGACAATGGCGGGGATCGACCGATCGTGTGGATTTCACAAGAAAGTAACTATGAATCCATCCCTCAACCACATCAGACACATCAAACAAAAATATAAAACATACACGCCAACCATAAACATGCAAGTATGAGGTCAGTAAAACTATAAATATAAATAACATCCTAACATCCCAAAGTTTTAAGGTTTTTCAAATAACCCATGATTATCGTGAAACCAACAGAGTTGCAGATGGTTTAGCTAATGCTGCAGTTAGAAGTGACATCATCAGAAAATGGTATGACAAGACTAAACTCAATGATGATATAATAAGTCTCATTAATTATGACAATATTAATAATAAAGAAGGAGTCCTTAGGTGTAATAATGATAATTATGAAAATGAGATTTCCTAAATATTTGAGAGATGTGAAGTGTCAAGCAGAGAGCACTATCATAATTATGAGTCTTTTCACACACGCTTTGTGGGTGTTTAAGACTTATTTGGGTCTGAATCTTGTTTGCATAGTGCTATGTGTGAAAGTGTTTGGCTCGAACTGCTTCTACAAGTATCTTAAGGCAGAAGAGATGGGAGGTGATCTCAAGAGGGAAGAGCCCTCAAAATGTGAATGGAAGGAGGTGAAAAAAGTCTGGAAAAAGCTCAGAAAAGGGGGGGTTGTGCCCTATCTTGAGAAATTGCATGGTTGCGATAATGCGATTACCAGGAATTTTGTTGTAGGGTGGAATAATGGTCATGTGAACATTGTGGGTAAGTCCTTCACTTTATCCCTTAGTTTGATTGCGGAGAATACGGGTCTTCCTCTGGATAGTATTAATTATTATAGGGATAGGAGAATTGGTAATAAATCCCTGAGTGAATTCCCTAGAACTACTGAAGAAAGAGAAATGTTGGTTAAGGAAAAGGGTGATTATGTGAAAATTGAGAGAATTAAAATCATTTGGGCTTAGGTTCTGAAGGTGATTATGGAAATTTCACTCTCAATGGTAGATTCACTAGGGTGTTTAATTACCATTTTGTTTTGGTCAATCATTTCCATCATAAGAAGAGGGTTTATTTTCCCTATCCTCTACTTAGTTATTTGAATTAGAGCATTGAGGAAAATAGGAAGAAAGCCAGTTCCCATGTTCTCCATGAATGTTTTATCTATCTTATCTTTGAACATGCTAGAGACAATTTATTTTGGAGTCTCTACCTAAACAAGTTAAGGACAATACTCAGAAAAGAAAGGCTCCTGAGTCTGGTGAGGGGTTGTCCAGGAATAAGATTAACAAAAAAAAATCTAAGGAAAAGGAGAATGCTATCTTTGATTATGAGAATGGAATGTAGTCTATGGATGATGAAGATGATGACCCCTCTAAGGAGGAAGATGCGGAAAATGTTGGTCAAAACAACATTGAGAAGGAAGATGTTGAAATTAATGAGAGTGACTGTGATTTGAGCACCTAGGAGAACTGGGAGTACTCTTTATATGAGAAAGGGAATAAACAACAAGATAAATTAGGAGAGTATTTGTAGGTTCTTTCAGACTATGAGGACCAGAATCAGGAGATTGAGGATAGGGAAGATCGTGGCAATGAGGATGAAGAAAATAGCGATGAGGAAAGAAAAGATATGGAGAAGGAAGATAAAGTTGAGACCACTCAGGAGGTTATCATTGATCAGAGAACTATGAACAATAACACTCTGACTAAAGTGGTGGTGACTACTATTAGATTTGGAGTGGATTATCATATCAACAAAGACCCTAATTTTCAAACTAGTGGAAAAGGTGTTGAAACTGACAAGAATAAGAATCCCCAGAGTAAAGTTGAGGCTACTTCCCTAGAGGTGTAATACCCCCAAAATGGGCTATAAGTTCATTAACCTCCTATATCGACATATCAAACGAAATCGACATCAAAGTCCTAACCTAAGTCACATCTGAACATCATCAAATCCTAATTGATTATCTCAAATTCTGCATCAGGGAATATTCCTAGTAATATTCCTAATCATCTTAATTATCTTTAATTTAATGATTATTTGGCGATAAATCCTATTTATCCTAAAATTTGATTAATTGAATATTCTCAATATTTAATTAATTGATTTAATTCTGCCACTTAATTATTTAATTGAATTTAATTGTATTTATTCCTAAGTATTATCGTTTAAATTTGACAATAAATCAAAATTCCTATCATTAATTGATTAAATTCTTATTTAATTAATTAAAACAAGTTGTTAATTTTTAATATTGTAATTTTGAATAAAAGTTTGAAAAATAATTGATTAACCCATAAATCAATTATTTTATTTCAAAAATCAGTTAAGTTGAGAATAAATCACTTTATTATCCATGTGCACAATCAAAGAGCAGTTAAACTCCAAATCAGAAAATCAATGCAAAGTGTTGACTTTTTGGAACTCAACATCCTTTTGGAGTTCAAAAAGCTGATCTAAACTCTAATTTGAGTTAAAAAGTTGTTTTTGCATGCTTTTGCATAATTTTGAGAATTAACTATCTTTCATGATCAAATAACTCAAAAATCAAGCTGAATTAATCTAAGTGATTTATGGCTTTTTCCATGCACCTCCAAAGCCCTGGATTTCTATAAAATCAAGGCTCAACTCTTCATAATTCATCCACAAATTTGCATTCTCACGCTGTCGAATTGGAGTCTGAAGAGTGTTGTTTGGGAAATTTTTGAAAGTTGTCAGAAAATTGTCAGAATTGCCAGATATTTAGCTTTTTCAGCCTATTTCCAGAATCTGTCGATCAAATCACCATGTCAGGAACAGAGCAGTAGCTATTGAGAATCAGTACACATGTCTCAAAGAATTAGTACACATGAGGAAGAAATTCTAATCACAGCTATGATGAAGCAGATGCAAGCTATGCAAGTCAAACTTAACAAACTTGAGAAAGAAAAGGAACCTAAAGAGTTCTCCATGGAAGCTCTATGTCCTTTTCCATTTGATAAAGACTTGTACATATCACCATGCCCCCAAACATAACGTGAGCAGCATGACAATCCTTATGATACCTCTTCCACGGAGAGTGACACATCCATCTTTGGAGACTATGATGACTATGATGATGGACAATATAATGATACCTATGACACCTATGTTCCTAAGAGTCCTCCTCGTCATGTGTTCCTGCTTACTGGGAATAGGATGTCACATTGGATAGATTGTGATGGTGATCCATATGATTCTGATTTTGAAAAAGACTTTGATGATTTTTGTGAACAATACCTTGATTATGATCCATCTACTACTGCTGAGGACTATAAAATGCATCATGCTATCTTGAAGCATCAATATTATAAGAATCCTTCTCCTAAGGACTCTCCTGCTGATAATAAAGATTATCTTCTCAAGCAAGATCATGTTAATGTTGGACCTTTGTCTTGTGATGGTTCCCTTCCATCCCCTACTTCCTCCAATACCCATACATTTCCTAAAGTTTTCAAGTCTTTCAAATCTTTCACAGAACCTTCATCTGACACAAGCCCTGATACTTTTCATACGGTTCCCTATAGTTATCCTCTAGGGCTACCTCTTCAAGAAATTCAAGCTAACCTTCACTTGGCTGCTAATACTTTCAATAATGCTAAACCTAAAGAGCCTAAGCCTTCATACGCTACAATGCCTACTTCAGATGGTCCTTCACCATCTCTACAACAGTCTTCCATACAATCCCAACATGCTTTTGTATCCTTAGAAGTGGCTCCATGTCAAGAGGACTCTAAAAATGATGAAGGAAAGAACATAAAGAAAGATCAAGATCAAGAACCCTCCATGTCATCCAATCCTTTTCATGATGTCTCTTATCTGCTTTAGGGTTCTTTTGATCCTGCACATCCTTTTTCATGCATTCCACTATGTCTTAAGTCTTCTCCTAAGCAAGATCAAGTTACTACTTACACCGTTGAGCTTATTGACAATCAAAATAACCTTACTAGACTTGCACTTTCCAAAGATGATACTTCCATTATGGTTGTTAAAAATGATGTTGTTACTTCCAATGTTAAGCTTATTGAAAATTAAAAAAAAAATTATGTGCTTGTGCTATCCAAAGATCCTTGTCAAGATCAAAGTCTTCCATCTTCTTGTTCTACCACTCCATGTTCACTTCCACTTTCTACTCTTCCTAAGTCTTTGCAAGCTTTGAACAATCCTATCAAAGAAGGTGCTCATATTCAAGATGTCCATGATTCTATTGAAAATTCTAATGCTCACTCTAAAGATGCTAATATCCTTGGTTGTCATATAGATGCTGATGAATTTATTGATTATCATTTTGTATCTTCCATGTCCATCCTTGGACCTCTTCCACCACTACTACGAGCTTCACGTCTACCTTGCATCTTAGGTCCTTATGTCCCTTCACTTTCCCCTCCTAACTCTCCTAATTCACCATCCATCTTGGGTCCTTACATACCTCCATCTCCTATCTTTCCTCAAGATCAACATAGATGCACACCCTTGAATCCTTTTCATCCACCCACCCATCTAAACCATTCATATCCCCCTTCTTCTTCCACAAGTCCCAAGTCTTTTGAAATTAATTTGAATGTTCAATACAAGAAAAAGAAGCAATACAAGAATCCATAAAGAAAAGAAGATCACCATGTCTCCTCTAATCGACATAGAGGCATAAAGTCAAAAGAGATATCTAAGAAAAAAACTACAAGACAAGTATGTGTTCCAAAATCCATCATTGAAGATATTCTCTCTAGATCATCAAAAGGAAATAAAAATCCTATGGCTATATGGATTCCAAAGTCTCTCTTGAAAGAGTCTGGTGTTGAGAAAAAAGTGAAGTTGACATTCAAGCTTCCAAAGGCTTCCACTTCATCTCCCTCCAAAAATATTCTTCCATTCCATGCGCCTAAACCACAACCTCTGCTATCCATTCGCCATATTCCTTCACGTATTCCTTCATTCACATTTCCTCCATCCTCTCCCCACCCTTCAAGGTGTGTGTTGATGTTGATCTTGCCTTCCTTTCCATCTACCCTTTCACAATCCTTCCATTCATTATCCTTCTACCTTCTATCCTTTTTCCTCATTTGCCTATTCCTCCTATCTTCCAACCTCACTCACTTTACATAAAACCTTATCCTCCATTTTCTCTTCCTTCTCCCTTTCCCTATCAGCATCTTTGAGCATATCATTTTGAATCCTTGGCATACCATGGTTTATCCTTTCAAGGAGCATTATCTAAAAAGCTTGCCTTCTTCCAAAAATAAAATAAAATAAAATAAAATTAAATAAAATTAAAAATGTGCCTTGGTGAAAACTTGGAAACAGGCACCTTGATAGCAAAAGTAAAGAGAAATCAATTCATCCTATGGTGAAAACCACTCCCTTGTGGCACCTTGGATAAGTACCATGATGAAAACCTAGCAATCAGGCATCATGCGTAGTTCTTCTACATATTTCATCCATTCCATTTTCTCTCTTTGATCTTGATAATGTTGATCTATACACAAACATTTGGCTATCTTGTGAGCTATCTTACGATGATCTTGCTTTCATTCCCTTCATATTTAGCCTTCATATTTATCTTCCTCCATTCATTTTCGCCTATCACTATCCTTTTCCCCTTTGGTCTTGATCTAAAAAAAAGAAAAAACAAAGAGTAAAACACAGTGCTATGAAACCTCTTGACATGTCTACTCCTTTGGACTGCATCCTTTCCTTCTTTGACATTACGCTTTTGTGACTTATCCTATGCTAGCCTTTCATTGCTTGTCCCAATGCGCTTTACATGACAATTTTTCCCTAGTTTGGATATTCTTGAAGAGTTTTCCCTTGAGGATTTCTTCCCTTCATTCTCCTTCATTCTCTTGTCTTCCATCTCTTCCACCAGCTTGCCAATCCCTCTTGTTCTCCACCTTGCTAGACATTGGGACTCTACGATATGATCTTGCTTGGGAGTTTGCAATGGAAAAAGATGCTATCAAGTATACCAAGTATCAGAACCAGTATCAGAACTAGTATCAGAACAAGTATCAGAACAAGTATCAGAACCAGTATCAGAACCAATATCAAAACAAGTATCAGAATGCCTACTAGGGCTACACCTTTTGCTTTAGTTTATGGGTCTGAAGCGGTACTACCTATTGAGGTTGAAATCCCATCACTAAGAATCAGAATGCATGGTCTAGTAACTGATGATGACTATAGAGTGTCTAGGTTGCAAGAACTTGAACTACTAGATGAGCGCAGACAAGCAACATATGATCATCTTAGAATATATCAGAAGAGAATGTCTAGAGGTTACAACAAGAAATTTAGACATAGAGAATTTTAGGTTGGTGATCTAGTCTTGAGAGAGAATCCTAAAAATCAATCACATTGAGAACGCAAGAGGAAGTTTGAACCCAACTGGCTAGGTCCCTTTGTTATCACTGCTACTTTTGGCTCTAGTGCCTATCAACTCTCAATGAATGAAGGATAACAGCTCTGAGAACCAATCAACGTTCTCCATCTGAATAAATTCTATGCCTAAGGCATTCAGTCTATGGTAAAATGTCTTGAAAAAAATTATAAAAATCAGAAAAAGTCCTAAAAAAATGAACATCTTGGTGAAAACCTAGCAATAGGTGCCTTGATGATTCACAAAAAAATATATATATATCAAAAGTACAAAGAAATTTTTAAAAAATGAGAAAAAAAAAAAATGAGAAAAAGAAAAAGTGCCTTGGTGAAAACTTGGAAATAGGCGCCTTGGTAGCAAAAATAGAATCTCTGCCAAGATGGTGAAAACCCGGAAAATGGGCGCCACTTGTTTCAAAATGCTCCATCTATTAGCACAATCTTGGTCTTTCCCAACTTTCAGTTTTTCTTTAGTTTGTACATATCTCCTAGTTTGTTTTTGCATTTCCAATTTTCAATAAGTCGGTCTGTACACCACTTAGCTCAAGCATCTGTATCCTATCAATGCTTAACACTTGGGGGAAATCAATGTTATATCCTATGGCCTCTAGTATATCTTAGATGTATCATTTCCAGTCAGAGTCCTTTGAAGCTTCATTTGAGTCAGTCAAGTCTATCTCGTCTCCAGAAAGGATTTTGCATCTACAACAACAATCAAACACAAACTAAAAACAATCTGTGCTTTTCATGCTTTTATCTCCTTGTATGCTTACTGATTCGCATTGAGATTTTTGCATATTGTGTCCCTTCAAGCTCTTCGATGATGTCCTTTATAAGATTTAGAGAGTGATGACTAGGGGCATAATATTTTCTTTGTCTTCTTCTTGTATGTGAAAATCTAACATCTTTGGAAATTCTGGATTGAAATGGTGTCCGACTGTAAGAGCCTCTATCTCGAATTGGATGGCCATGCGTACCTCGACCATTGATACCCAAAAAATTCAAAGAAGTTTGATCTCGCTATTGTCTTTTTGAGTAAGTTCTTTCTCCTACTATGAAACACGATCTTACCTAAGGATGTGAACGATAAAGGGTCACTACGGGTAATTCACACTGGATTTAGAATGATCTCTTGACTATTTGATGTGTATGTTAAATGAAAATTTCTATATCAAAATGGACATGATACTCAGGTCATCTTGGTGCTTGTACCTTGGTGCTTGTATCTAATTTGACATTCCAAAAATAAAACCAATATTCATATGTCCATGGTTGTTTGACCAGTGGGTGTTGTATTGGTTCTTGAGCGTTACAAATCAATATTCATATGTCTATGGTTTCATGGCTAGTGGGCATTGTATTGATTTATCTGGTTACCTAAAAGTTTAATGATGATAACAAATCGACACATGATCAGTGAGTAGGTCCTAGGTCCTAGGGTTGCATTATCATCCTGCATGTTTCTTTGCATTTTTGCACTTTGCATGATCTCACAAATTGCTTGAACACTTAAAAGATTCTTCAATCACCTCTTCCAATCTAACAAGAGCTGAATCCCACACGAAGGTTCCTCCAATGAAATAGCAAGTAGAATCCTTTTTGGGATCAAAATCAAAATCTAAAATCATTCATATTATTAACTACTTGCATAATCAACCTTCAATCATCACAGAAATATAGTATTCAACTTAATTGATTATCTTCCATCAAACTCTCAAAATTTCAACTTGGTCAACCATGGTCAACTCATGGTCCAACCTAGTCAAACTTGGTCTTTTGGACCCTCCAACGATGCAGAATGCATTTTCAAACGTGTTTAATCACTTCTCAAATCAATTAACATGTTTCTAAACTATCAACGCTGACTTTTCTTGTCAGATTTCAATTTTCATCTCAAAGGGGGCATGGTATTGCACATCATTCAAAGTCTGTAATCTAAAGCTGAAATCATGTCTTTCCTCAGTAATCAAGATAACAACCACGTCTAGTTGCTGATTCATCAAAAGACCTCATCGCTTGGGGCAGATCAATCCTCACTCGGGGCATATGATCAGATTCATCACGATCCATATCAATATGGTATCCTCCTAATCTTGTAATCTGTATCGGCTTTTTGCAACCATCGGTTCATCAGTGTTATTTCCTTGGTTCTTCGGTAACTGAAGGGGTTAGATGTGATACCTACGTCGTGGTTCTGCTAAGACAATCGAGTCTAGAATCGGTCACTCACTTCTTTGCAATCCTAAGGTTTGGAATCAGGCATTTTGACACTCTTTCACAAACATCGGTTCATCGCTGCTATAGTGAACATTATCTTTGGTCATTCAGGACCTAATATCTTCAAATCTTTCAATCATCATATCTTTTGAATCAGTTTCATATCTTTATCATACATAAACTATTTTTGAACCATTGCGCTCCACACAGTAATTCAAAGAGGGGCAAAATGTAATACCCCAAAAATGGGCTATAAGTTCATTAACCTCCTATATCGACATATCGAATGAAATCGACATCGAAGTCCTAACCTAAGGCACATCTGAACATCATCAAATCCTAATTGATTATCTCAAATTCTGCATCAGGGAATATTCCTAGTAATATTCCTAATCATCTTAATTATCTTTAATTTAATGATTATTTGGCGATAAATCCTATTTATCCTAAAATTTGATTAATTGAATATTCTCAATATTTAATTAATTGATTTAATTCTGCCACTTAATTATTTAATTGAATTTAATTGTATTTATTCCTAAGTATTATCATTTAAATTTGATAATAAATTAAAATTCCTATCATTAATTGATTAAATTCTTATTTAATTAATTAAAGCAAGTTGTCAATTTTTAATATTGTAATTTTGAATAAAAGTTTGAAAAATAATTGATTAACCCATAAATCAATTGTTTTATTTCAAAAATCAGTTAAGTTGAGAATAAATCATTTTATTATCCATGTGCACAATCAAAGAGTAGTTAAACTCCAAATCAGAAAATCAATGCAAAGTGTTGACTTTTTGGAACTCAACATCCTTTTGGAGTTCAAAAAGCTGATCTAAACTCTAATTTGAGTTAAAAAGTTGTTTTTGCATGCTTTTGCATAATTTTGAGATTAACTATCTTTCATGATCAGATAACTCAAAAATCAAGTTGAGTTAATCTAAGTGATTTATGGCTTTTTCCATGCACCTCCAAAGCTCTAGATTTCTATAAAATCAAGGCTCAGCTCTTCATAATTCATCCACAAATTTGCATTCTCACGCTGTCGAATTGGAGTCTGAAGAATCATCTTTGCAAATCCAAGCTATTGTGAGATCTTTCTTGTTTTGAGCATTGCATATCATTTAGCATAGATTCATATCAATTTATCATTCATATTGCATAGAAAATCCAAAAAAATAGCTTAATTGCATTCAATTAATGTCTAGATCAATTGCATTCAAATCCTTCATTTAGGTGTTGTCAAGGTCACTGATCTTGATAACAATTTGAGAACATCATACTCGCACCTATTAGAAGGCAGTAAATCGCTTGGTTAGTTTAGCTTTCAATTCATTGCACGATTTCGATTTCAACTAACCTCTAATGTTTTACTGAAGTGTTGTGTCTACAGATCAAGTACAATTTTCACACACACAAGAGGAAGATGATTTCAATAATAAAAAGGAATCTACTGTGGGAGTTCTCCAAGCCATGAGGAATAGGGTGGTGCTGGCTTTCAATCTGGACAAATGGGTGTTTAATGAAATTAAAGAGTTGAGCCTCAAGTATAGAGTGCTTGATGCTAAATTTGATACTTTGGAGGATATTGTGGACAATATGAGGAATGACAAGGATGTGGAAAATGGTGAAGGTAAAAGTTTTTTGATTGAGGATGTGAATAATATTACTAATAATGAGATGTTGGAAGAGAAAATTTTGAATATCATCGACGAGAAGCTTCTTCTCATCAATAGCAGAGTGAAACATAATGAGAAGATGCTCAGGAATATTTTTTCCCACAACAATGAAGGGCTAAAGGCATCCATCATAAAGCTAAATCCTTTGTATTCACTACTGGAGGGGAATTTTTTGGAAAAGAATGCTATTGTGGTGGAAGATGAACCTGAAGGTCATGGAGGTCAGGCTTCTAGACCAAGGACCGGAACTAGAGCCAATATGAAAAAGAAGATGGTTTCTCTTCCTATGGAGATGGTGAATCTTAAATATTCAATTCAAAAGATCTAGACTTTACAGGAGGTTGTTGAGGAATCCCTTAATCTACTGGACTAATTTCTTGGACTAGAAGTTCCTTTTTGCTATCTGTTGGTTATTTTGTTGGAGGTTGTTTCTTATTTTTTGCTGGTGGTTTATTGTGCTGATCTAACCATATTTTAGGTTATTTTGTGGGTCTTCCTGGCCTCTGTGGCAGATGTTTTGTCTTTGTCAGTCTATTAATTCTTATCTTTTTCTCTAGCTTGTAAAGGGTTTTGAGGCCCCTTCAAAACTTGGTTTTACCTCAATCAAAAACATCCTAACATATAGATTACCATTATGAAATAACCATAACATATACATCATGATACACATTTAAATTGACATGAGAATAACCATACTCATTTCGCTATAAACACATTATATAACAAATTATCCAAAGGTTCATAATAAATCAAATTAATAATCCAAATATCATCAAAATAATCAACGCACACATAAAAGTGGCCTAAAAAAAATTGAAAAGCAAACTATGGGTGGGCACTAGAGGGTGATACTTGTGGTCTGTAGATATAGAAATAGTCATGGATGTGAGGATAATATAATGTCATTTTATCTACAGAAAACCTAGAAACATGTTTAAAGATGCTTTTAAAATAAATTCATAGAAGGAACAGATAAACAATAAATGAAGAACTCAAGAACTCAAATTCTCATACTTCCAACAAGAAACATGTTCAAAGCCAAGGGAAACCCATGAATCTTAGTCACGACATCACTTACCTCTAAAATATGTAGCAAAATCAAAGTATTTTTCATGGAAAAGCTTCTAGATACTCCACTAAAGACCAATTCAAACCCTAAGTGATCGGCGTTGCATAATCTAGAGGTTTCCCCAATTTTCTCAAAATTAAAAATGAAATATGTATAGGGTTTGAGATACTTCTCTTATGAAGCAGATTCCAAATATTATGTAATTTGAGATAGGACCTAGGGGCATGTATGCAAAGTTTTACAAATAATACTCATGCGTTGAGTATAATAATATAACTATAATATATTTTGTAGGTTAAATTTAGTAGATAATTTTTATTATCTATAAAATTTAACTTACAAATATATCATAATTATATTATTAAACTCAACATCTAATTATATTTAATGTATTTAATATCAAGTAAATTCTAAATTTACTAATATTAAATATATTAAATAAAATTAATATGATTATGTTTTATGTATTTAATGTTTAGTAAATTTTACTATTTACTTGATATTAAATACATTAAATATAGTTAGAGGATTATAGATGAAAATTTTGCATAAGTATTTTGTGTCAAATATATGGTTTTGGGGAATGTTATTTAGAGTTCAGTTTTGCATGGGGAAGGAGGATATTCTTATTTCTACATGTGATGATAATGGAGGAGCTAGTTTGCAGATTTTGAGTGGACTTAGAGGTTCATTTTCCAGGCCAATGAGGGAATTTTCTTTCTTCTACACATGCATGCATCCTAAAAGAGGTTTTTTTATTCTCTTACAGTTGATGGAGTCATTCATTCAATTTATGGACAATTGGAGATGTAGTTGAGTTCATTTGCAATCACTATCAGTTAGGACAGTGGTTATCTACATGATACACATAGTTATGCTCCTATTTTTTAGGGTTTTGTTCCTACTGTTAGAAAAATGGTCAGCACTCCCCTCGGGATTCGTGACATGGCTTAACCACCTCCTATTTCTTAATTCTAGTGGTTGTAATAGGCATTAACAGGTTGATCTTTTCATGCAACATAAACCACTACTTGTAACAAGTGGTATCAGAGCTTGGTCACAGGTTCGAATCCCCTCGGGTAATGCTGAGGGGGAGATTGTTGGCAAAATGGTCCGCGCTCCCCTCAAGATTCATGAGATGGTGTAACCACCTCCTGTGTCTTCTATAAGTCTAGTGTTTGTATTGGGCATTAATAGGTCGATATTTTGGTGCAACGACAACCACTACTTGTAACACCTACAATCGAGTTTGAGTTTTGCATGATTTGGGATAGGTTTGAGGCAATTATGATTAGTTCTACATCATTTTTGAGGGTCACATGCATGCATGATGAGTTTAGGAGAGTTTTGAGGTGGTCAACTACATGTTTTTGGTAGTTTGACTCCTCTTTCTTCTTGTTTTCCTCATCTATCTTACCATTCATATTACTTGGCCTATATATTGTATTAACATCTAATTTTTGGAGGTTCATTCTTTTAGCCAAATTTTTGCATATTGTATATTTTGGCTTATTGTTTTGAGCACATTGTAGTAGAAATTTCATAATCATATTTATTGAGATACTTACTCTTTTTCATTTATTTTGTATTGAGCACTATTGTGGGATTCTTGTTTAAGCGTTGTGTTTTCACCTTCATTTGATCAAGCTCTTTTATTGTGAGATGTGGGATTTGATACATGTTTTTGCAGGTCTAGGATTGTGTACTCCATTTTGAAGATAAAAATTGAGAAAACTATCTTGTTTTCCTATCAAAGCTTAAGGTACAAAGTCTTATCATTAGAATCACTTTTGCTTTTCATATTGTCTAAGGTTGTGAGTATTTTATATCTCTTGAACTTTGGGTAAATTTTACTTTCTACAAATCATATTACTCCATCAATGCATCGCCTATTAGTTTCCTTAGTTTTCATTTCATAAAGTATATTTTTTTCATCCATTTTCCCAAGATCATTTAGTTTTAGGTGAAGTACTACCTGTATGCACACTAAAATGGTCCCCTAGACTTTGGGCCCCCATTCTTCAATTTATCAAATGATGGAACCAATTTATCAATTTTCTGAATCAATGTTTTGTAATATTTTCAATTCAAACCAATTTCCTTGATCAAATCGTAATTAATTTAATTATTTCAATTTTTCCTAAGGTTTGATCATTTTATCCTAAGCCTCATTTAATTAAAATAAAACTTCTTTTTAATTAAATAATTCTTTTAATTAAATAAAATCATCTCATTTAATTAAAATTCCTCTTCTAATAAATAAATAAATAAAATCCCCACTTAAATATCTCTTTGTTGAAAAAGGAAATAAAAATAAATAAAAATCCCTTTTTCTCTCCACTTTAAATGCACATACTTTTAAGTGGTGGGCCTTTTTCATCTTTTTGCCTCTTAAAGAATCTTTGAGCACATGGATCAACCAAGATTTAATCTCCACCGTTGCTCATTTATTTTTTCCTCTTAATCTTAACCACCCGCTTTCCTTTATAAGGAGCCCTCTCCTTCTCATTTTCATATGTAGGTTTTGATATCTAGGTTTTCATATTGTTATGCTACAGGTTTGGAGAGCGATTTTGGAGAAGATTCTTGAGCACTTGAGCTTGGATATTGCAACTTCTCTCTTCTTGCCTTCTTCTCTCATGCCCCATGACAATCCATTTAGATTAATTTTTGCATTTGCATAGTAGATTAGATTCATATTTCCTTTCATAGATTAATCTTGCATAAGCATTTCCTTTCATAGATTAGTTTGCTTTCATCCATTGTTATCATATATAATAGCTTTCATTTTCATTTGCATGCATACTTGATGATCATGGACACTAGCATTCTTGCTTTTCCTCTTTGAATCTCTCATTTTATGGTGTACTTGCATGGGCACAAACTAGGTCAAATCTGAGGGCCTTCATCATAAACCCTTGCACTCCATGAGTAGAGAGCTATGAGTCACCATTTGAGACCTCATTCTTGAGCAATCTTGGATTCAATGACTCATAGAAGTGTGACAATATTTTAGCACACATTTTTTGGCGCCCACCATGGGGAAACCCACTTTTACATGCTGCTTTTGATTATTTTTGGAGCTAACCCCCTTGTGTAGATTTGCTTGTAGACTAAAACCCTAGATTTTCAAATATTTGATCATATCTCCTAAAGAGCTTGGTGTTTTGGTCTGAAATTACATATCAGAGAAGCTCCAATAAAAAATTCAGAATTTTTAAAGGTATTTTCAATTTTTTATAATTTTTTCTTGATTTTTCATAAAAAATCAATTTTCAGCTCAAATTACATATTTTTCATAAAATTTTACATTTTCGAAAAGCTCTTCCAATTCTACAGGGCGTCCATTCTTTATGTTTTAAATTTGGATGCAATATCATAGCTCAAATAATTTATTTACAAAAACTGGTCTATTTTTGTAAAATGGGTCTCTAGGGCACAAATGCAGAGAGTTTTCTGAAATTTTTATATTTTTGGAAAGCTCTCTATTTTTTAGTAGCAGTCTCTATTTTGCATTTCCATTTTTGTGGCTGAAATCATATAAAAAAAATTAGATCTTGTTGACTAGGTCAAATGTAAAAAAAATAAAATTTTGTGTTGAGTATACACTTATTTTTCATGGTTCAATGCATGATACGAGTTGTCATTTGAATTATTTGTTGGCTATTATTGCTCCTAACAATTTATTTTCAGATCTAACCCCAGGGTTTGCATAATTTGGATATACATTGCATATCTTGTTTGCATGTTTGCTTGTTGGAGAGTTCGTGGCTTGCTTGCACCAAAAAAGCTCAACAAAAATCTACTAAGTGCATTGCTTTGGACTTGAGGTATTTTGGTCAATCTCTATAACATTTGGATTTTGGGAATAAAATGAATCTCCCATGTGTCTAGCTTGAGTGTTTATTGATTTCATAGATCACACTTCAAATTTGGGCTCTAAAAAAGAACATAGATTCACTTTCTTGCATATGTGATTCACATAGTAATTAGGCCCTATGAACACTATTTGTGGCATTCTTGAGAGAGTGGGTTTCTTGCAAAGATCTTCTTGACGATAGAACCCCTTTTAGGTAGGGAGGATATTGTTACTATCTCACGGTCTTACTTGGTTTAGTCTTCAACATTGATCGGTACGTTCTCTCTTGGTCCCACTTAGAGAGCTCGGTAGACATTGTTGTTGACATCATAAACCTTGGTGAGGTGGTTTCAATCTTAGCATGTCAATGAAATTGTTTGCTATGTTTGGGTGAAGTGAAGAGGCTAGAGGATTATGCTCTACTCCTTTTTTGGGTAGTACCAGAAACTCATATCCTTGAATCTAAGCTAAGTCCCCATGTGGTCCTTTTTGTGAGTCACCTTGTTAGAGAGGGTTAATCATAGTGGACACTCCCTTTATTGAGTAAACCATGTGGATGGAACCTCAAGCGGTAATAGCCATTTTTGCTATGGTAGCAAAAACTGCTATATAAATGTCCTTGTGGAAGAAATCTTCACGGGTGTAGTTTCTTGTTGGGCTATCAGATCTCCTTAGCATCTCTGATTGATTACATTCTTGGAATGTGTCAAAACCCTGGTGTGCCTAGATTGGATTTCGCCCTCTTGAGATTTCAAAAGTTGCAAAGTCAAACCATTACTAAGAACCATAGTGCAACCAAATTTGTCTTTCTAGGACTATGTGTGTGATTGGAAAAATATTTTGAGAACATACATAAGTAGAATCTTTAAGGAGTAGCATACTAAGTCACTATTCTTGTTCATGTGCAAGGTTGCTTTGTCCCTTGCTCATTTTTCAAAGACATTTGTTTGCTTGAACTCCTTGGTTGTTGTCTTATGTGCTGGATTGATGATAAAAATTGGTTGATGTGTTTACCGGATCTTTTAAAAATGAACAAATCTGAGTTCCTGAGTAATAAAAACTTCAAAGATCTCCCCAAAAGTGCTATGGCATGTTGCTCAACATCTAAATGAACTTAAATGGTATCAAGTTTCACAAAATCAATCTTGGTCTTCTTTCTTCCACATCTCCCATGTCTTCCTAGTCTCCCATTTCCATAATTTTTCTTCTTCCTTCATGCTTCTTCATGCTTCTTCCTAAACTCTTCATGTCTTCTTGATTCTTTTCCTCTTATTATCTAGTCTACCTTCTTCTATTCATCTCTTCTGTCACTTCCATGCTTGATTCCTCCTCTTCTAGAACCATGAGTTTCAACTATCTTGCTATAGAACCTCTCTCGAAAATGGATGATCTTGATCTCCTTGCTCAATTTGAAAAATATCATTCTTCCAACAGTTTCATTAATGATAAATTTATGACAAAAATACAAAAGAAAGTAAGTGAATCACCTGCCTTTGGTAGAATCATGTTCGTAATCCTCTCACGATCTTCTTCTTCTAAACAATCTTCATCATCTAAGTCTTCTCATTCGAATTCCTCATCTTCCAAGTCTTATCATGAATCTTCTAGACATCATTCGAATTCCTCATCTTCCAAGTCTCGTCATGACTCTTCTAAACATCATTTGAATTCCTCATCTTCCAAGTCTCATCATGACTCTTCTAAACATCATTCGAATTCCTCATCTTCCAAGTCTTGTCATGACTCTTCTAGACATTATTTGCATTCCTCATTATCCAAGTCTTCTTCCTCCACTAGGTCTTTAGTTTCCTCTTCTTCACAATCTCATTCATCTTCTACTTCTCCCAAGAGTCTTACTCCTCAATATGAGCAATATAATAATCCTTGTGATACCTCTCCCATGAAGAGTGACACACTCATCCTTGATGACTATGATGACTATGATGGCTATGATGATGAACCATATAGCTATACCTATGAAACCTCTATTCCTAAGAGTCCTCATCATGTGCTCATGCTTACTAAAGGGTCATCCTATTGGATAGATCGTGATTGTGATCCGTATGATTCTTATTTTGAAAGAGACTTTGATGATTTATGTGAACAATACCTTGATTATGATCCATTTACTACTACTGAGGATTATAAAATGCACCGCGCTCATTTGAAACATCAATATTATAAGAATCATTCCTCTAAGAACATTCATGTTGAAACAAAAGATTACACTCTCAAGAAAGATTATGTTAATGATGGACCTTTGTCTTGTGATGGTTCCCTTCTATCCCCTACTTCCTCCAATACTCATACATTTCCTAAAGCTTCTGAGTCTTTCAAATCTTTCACAAATCCTTCATCCAACAAAGATCCTTCATGTAGCTTGCATTGTTAGACTTCATGTTAATTTATATTTTTAGGCTACATTATGAGTTTGAGAGGGTTTTCCTTCATCTTTCTTTTGGACTTTTAATCAACTGTGATCACGTTTTGATCTTCATTTCATTATCTTCTTTCATGATCTCAATCAAAATTTCATATCTTAAACAATTGATCAATCTTGAGGAAAATTATCTTTCTTCTCTCCATTTCTTTTCACCTCTTCCAAACTTCTATCTTTTATTTGCTTTCACCCCACTTCTTTTCTTCTGATTCAACCTTGAGGCATAACCTTTCATGATGATCTACCTTGGTTCTGTGATCCTTATATCTTTCATCTTACATCAAGAATCTTATCTTTAGTTCGATTTGATCAAATTTATCAATTTACTATTTCTCCTCTATCTCATTTCGATTTCAATCAAATTTCAATCCTTGATTCAGCTTTATCAATCCTATTATTTTAAACCTTGTTTTTTTCAATTAGCTTATCCTTGTCCTGATGTGTTCCCATCCGTCGAACACACATCTAGGTTGTTTTGTGATCCCAAATTGATCTCACATTTCAATTCCATTCTTTGGCTAGATGTGTTCTCAGAATGATCACACATTACCCAAAGAGGGGCAAATGTATGCACCCTAAAATGGTCGCCTAGACTTTGGGCCCCCATTCTTCAATTTATCAAATGATGGAACCAATTTATCAATTTTCTGAATCAATGTTTTATAATATTTTCAATTCAAATCAATTTCGTTGATCAAATCGTAATTAATTTAATTATTTCAATTTTTCCTAAGGTTTGATCATTTTATCCTAAGCCTCATTTAATTAAAATAAAACTCCTTTTTAATTAAATAAATCTTTTAATTAAATAAAATCATCTCATTTAATTAAAATTCCTCTTCTAATAAATAAATAAATAAAATCCCCACTTAAATATCTCTTTGTTGAAAAAGGAAATAAAAATAAATAAAAATCCATTTTTCTCTCTACTTTAAATGCACATACTTTTAAGTGGTGGGCCTTTTTCATCTTTTTGCTTCTTAAAGAATCTTTGAGAGCATGGATCAACCAAGATTTAATCTCCACTGTTTCTCATTTCTTTTTGCCTGTTAATCTTAACCGTTCGCTTTCCTTTATAAGGAGCCCTCTCCTTCTCATTTTCATATCTGGGTTTTGATATCTAGGTTTTCATATTGTTATGCTACAGGTTTGGAGAGCAATTTTGGAGAAGATTCTTGAGCACTTGAGCTTTGATATTGCAACTTCTCTCTTCTTGTCTTCTTCTCTCATGCCCCATGACAATCCATTTAGATTAATTTTTGCATTTGCATAGTAGATTAGATTCATATTTCCTTTCATAGATTAATCTTGCATAAGCATTTCCTTTTAATAGATTAGTTTTCTTTCATCCATTGTTATCATATAGAATAGCTTTCATTTTTATTTGCATGCATACTTGATGATCATGGAGACTAGCATTCTTGCTTTTCCTCTTTGAATCTCTCATTTTATGGTGTACTTGCATGGGCACAAACTAGGTCAAATCTGAGGGCCTCCACCATAAACCCTTGCACTCCATAAATAGAGAGCTATGAGTTGCCATTTGAGACCTCATTCTTGAGCAATCTTGGATTCAATGACTCATAGAAGTGTGACAACATTTTAGCACACACTACCCAAGAACTGACTTTACTCCTGAGATTCATTCTCAAGTAAGGTTCCCACCATTGAGAATATTTTCATGTTACGATAGGATAGCTTGATTTTGAATCTCGCTATAGGCACAAATCCTGATCGCTAACAATTCAGTTTTCCACTAACACTATTTCCTTATCTGTATAAATTTTTTAAAATGAATTAAAGGTGATATATATATTATCCAACAAATTGATATTGTCATTACACTAATGCTTGTTTGATTTATGTCTAATCTAATATGCACACATTTGAAACATACACATGCAAATAGGAGATGTTCTCCATGTTTATTTATAATACAAAAATATCTAGATTATTAAAAGATCCCTCATCATGATTACCCTCCACATATGTATTCTACATTTTCTCACTAAAATACCTTTGTCTAGATAGAGACCACAAAATTGTAAAGCTAAAGTTTTCATATGCCTAAGCTTTCATTTTACAAGAAATAATCTCATTCATTTTAAAGATCATACTTTATAGATTTTACTTTTCTCAACTGAATTCCTCCTCTTTAAAGCTTTAGAACCTTTAAGTTCTATTCGCCATGCTTCAATGTATTTCTTCTAACTTAAACCTCAACTTTTTTACAATGCTAGAAATATTTTTGCATTTAAGTTTAGTGAAATTATATAATTTTCAACTCAATAATATTACAAGTACATGACCATGAAATTGGAAAATTAGGCATTTCTTTCAAGGTGGTAAAACTTTTTCCATGGTGACCACAATTCTAGCTATAGAAGAAACAAAGCCTATTATTCCTCAAGAATATTGACTGATTTAGGCAACAATCGTGTATAAATTTTTTATAATATGTTAAATATCAAGGACATATTGTTCCAATAACTTTGATATCACACTTGAGAAATATTAAAAAAGAATTAGAATATTAAGCACATATACAAAATGTCAAAAAGTTGCAACTTCATTTAACTAATTTGACCCCCAAATAACTATATTTGAACACCCAAAATTAGCAAAATACTAAAAATTAGAAAATTCCAAAATCCTTACATTACACCAGATACTCTAAATTTATTGTTCAGATTCTTCTCATCTACGTTAACATACCTTGAAGAAAATCACTTCACTTGTATCTTAGAACACTTCCTTTCTAACAAAAAATAGAAATTAAGGAAATGACACCCCAATATAAAAATTAGTGTATTAGCTTCACAATACTTCTCAAGGACAACTATTTATTTCATAACAAATTATAGTTCCAAAAAATTGGTGTGTTCCCACCAAGGAGGCAATAATATTCATACCAAAATCTACATGAGAGATGTCGATTAAGAAAGAATTCATCTAGCATGTCGCAATGAATGTTACAAGTCAAAACACACAACTTTTAGTCAACTTCCTCCTCTAAATTAATGTTCAAACCAATTCTCCCTAGGGATGTTGTTTGATTAATTATGGAAATTCAAGTACTGAGAGGGGAGGGGTGAATCAGTACTCCAAAAAAATTTAACTACTTTTCTAACCATTCACCAAAATGAAAACTTTGCATGAAACATCATAAAACATAAAACATAACTCATAACACCATGATTTTTGGTCTCGCAGAAATCCTTGGTCAGAGGAAAAAATTGAGGTGGGGATGGTACCCACAATAGTTCACTACTCCAGTAAAAAGTTTTCTCGATTAGAGCTACAAAATTAACTATTTTTGATAGCTTACCCTATTAAGAGTATTTACCCTGCTAAGAGTATAAAGACTTATTCATTCTACCTTGTTAAAGGATTTTACAACTCTAATCTAAGAGATGTACTCTGTTAAAGGATTTACAAATCAAGACCTATTAGGGCCTACTCTGTTATGAGATTTTACAACTTTGATTATACTATAACCAGTACTATAACTGTTTGTAATGATGCATCAACAAATGCTTGTCAGACTCACTATGTTCAATATCATATTACCTCATTCTACATTTCACTCAAATTCAACTTTTGTACTCAGTAGCTTCAACTCTAATTCACATTCACAGTTTTGATCTAACTATTTTGTTACTTGGTATCTTTTCTTCTCTTCATCACTTGCTCTCTATAATTTATCTTCCTCTTCTCTAACTCTAACTCTTTGATCTTCATACACTGATCCTTTTATACTCAATCTAGAAGTGGTGGAAATGTTCTAGATTCTTCTCCTTAAACTGTGCTAGCACTGGTTACATCTCCAATGTATATATTCCACTTAATTTTCATTGGTGGATCTTACCTTTAATCATGCACAATCATCTTGTTTGCATCTCCAATGTTTTACCAAATAATCTTCTTGGAATTTGTAAAATATTTTATGCTCGGTGTCTAGATTCAATGTATCTATTACATTTTTTTATGTTGGCTTGTGTTACTCGGCAACATGATTTATTCTTACTCAATAACATGTATACTTGGCTTGGTGACTAACTTTCTCTTTGACTCGATAACTTCTTTGTGCTTGTCTTTCTTTGCTTCGTGCATGTTCCTTAATTCCCTTTACCAAAACTATCTTTTCCTTTACCGATTGACTTTGACAATCAATATGACTTTAACAAAACTAATGATGACAAAATAACTCTTGAGGGGCATCAATCTCCCCCTTTGGCATTATTTTGTCATCTTTGTTAAAAACTTCAAAGTCATAAAAAGTTTGACCATGTATAAACTCTTGGTATAACTTATAATTCCTTAGATTCATAATTCTCTATGACTCTATTAGAATGATTTTAGAATAGTTGAGAGGGGGGTGAATCAGTTATCCTCAGGTCTAGATGTACCAATTCAAATTTTCAACACTTCAACCAACTGAGATCTATTCAGAAATCCACTTGGTCTCTATAGAATGTAATCAATAACATACACTTGCAGTCCATTGTCCAAAAGTAATCAACCTATAGAATATAAAACTCTTAACTGTAAAACACATCAAATAGAAATTCACACAAGTATGACACTGAGATTTAATGTCAAAACCCAATTTGGGAAAAACCATCAGTAACATGCTACCAATTTTTCACTCTTTTGAAGTGAGCTTTGTGAGGAGCCAACCTTATTAAAGGTTACAATAGACATTGTTAGGTGTGACCCTATTAAAGGATTTAATCACCCTGTTAGGAGTGGCCTTGTTAGAGAACTTAAGAACATCCTGTAAGGAAACTCAGGTGCGGAAACAGCTTCCTACGCTAATCTCTATAGGAGAGTATTGTGCAAATTCTTATAAATCCTTACAATTTCAGATTCGTTAACTACTTTAACAAAGATATTGCAACCACATACCATACATACAAAAAAATAGAGAATGACACAATGATATACCCTGGGGAAAACCTTTCGGTAAAAAATCCCAGCACTCCAAAACCTACACAATGTATTATCTTCAACACAAAGATTACAATACACTTGCAATGCAAGTTCTTTCAGGAAATGAGAGACAAAGCCAACAAGACTTAAATTTTGTTATATCTCTCCCATAGGAGCAGCATCATATATATAGACTCCTCTGGACCCAAAAATGGGCACAACCACCAAGACCCATGCACAAAGCTACATGTACACAGTTGTTACATGCAATCCCAAGAATAGGCATCCATCCCTAGAATAGACTATGACAGCTTGTCATAGAATCCGCCAAAAATAATGGTCACAAGAGAAGTGTAAGAGAATCTGTCATACCAACCTATTTTTGGCATATTCTCTTACACACACCAACCACTTCTTCTTGGGTGCCCAAATAGGCCCAAGTCATAAGATGCTCTTACACCTGTCATATCACATTCCTTAAATAGTTCTTACGCGTCATAGGAATCCGTCATGACCGTTTCAGTCATGATCTCCTTACACACAAGATGCTGACACATCAAGTGGAGTGACACATCAACATGCCAACTAGACATGTACACTCACACTTAATTACATTATTTGCAAAAAATACATTTACAAAACAAATAATAAGAATAGGAATTATCCAAGGTTGAGACACCTTATTCCTAACATTCTCCCACTTGTCGAACACCTTGTAAGAGCAATAGGAACATAATAGGAACTTTAACCGCTATAGGCCAAAAGGCCCATAGACTCCAAACACCATCTGAACTTCTCAGTGCCCACTGGTTTCCTTAATGCATCTGCAACATTCTTCACAGTATCTACCTTCTCCAAATTTACCTTTCCATCTTCCACCATATCTCTCACAAAGTGAAACTGCACATCAATGTGCTTCGTTCTGGCATGGAAAGTTGGATTCTTTGCAAGGCAAATAGTGCTTTGACTGTCACACCAAATAGTAATCTGTTCTGCATCAACACCAACATCAGAACACAATCTTCTAAGCCAAATGGATTCTTTACAAGCATGAGTAGCAGCCATGCACTCAGCTTCTGTAGTGGACAAAGAAACCATAGGTTGTCACTTACTCATCCAACTGATGGCACCACCAAACATAGTGAACACATAAGCACTGGTGGATCTCCTGCTGTCAATATCACCTACCCAATCTGAATCCACAAACCCACAAATACAAACTGAATGCGGAGATCCAGAAGAGTTACCATGATAACATATGGAGTAATCTGATGTACCCCTCAAATATCTAAATACTCGCTTAACTGCATCCCAATGTACCCGTCCAGGATTAGCCATAAACCGACTCAGGACTCCCACTACTTGGGCAATGTCTGGTCTAGTATAGACCATAGCATACATAAGACTACCAACTGCACTAGCATAAGGTACTCTACTCATGTCCTCCACCTCACTAGGAGATTTTGGACAATCATCTACAGATAACTTTGTTCCCATAGAAATAGGAACACATAGTGGTCTACAATCTTCCATGCTGAACCTGTCCAACACAGACTTCACATACTTACTCTGACTCAACCAAAGTTTTCCGTTAGACCTGTCTCTACTGATTTCCATACCCAAGATGTACCTATCTGCCCCAAGATCTTTCATCTCAAACTGTGCTGATAACTGAGATTTAAAATCCAAAATCATACCCTTACCCTTCCCAAACAGCAACATATCATCAACATATAATGCAACAATAAGAAGGTGATCATTTTCACCTCTGAAATAAACACAATGATCTAATTTTGATCTTACAAATCCAATTGACAACACAAAGGCATCAAACTTAAGGTACCACATCCTAGGAGATTGCTTCAAACCATATAGAGATTTCTTTAATCTACAAACTAAGGATTCTTTACCTTTAACAATGTAGTGCTCAGGCTGTGACATATAAATCTCTTCCTCCAAATCACCATGAAGGAAAGCTATCTTCACATCCATCTGTTCTATCTCTAAATCATATGATGCAACAAGAGATAACAGAAATCTAATGGATGTCAACTTTGCAACAGGAGAGAATATTTCACCATAATCTATTCCCTCTACCTGTGAATACCTCTTTGCAACCAATCTAGCTTTCTACCTTTCAACACTGCCATCTGCATAGAATTTCTTCTTGAACACCCATTTACAGCCAACAGATTTTCTCCCTTTAGGAAAAGGTACAAGGTCCCAAGTTTTTTTTTTCTCCAATGAAGCCATCTCATCATCCATAGCCTCAATCCAGGAACCTGCATCTTCCATGCCCAAAGCCTCTTTCACAGATCTAGGCTCATCAGTGTTAGTAATCAAAGCAAAGGCACAACTGGAATCTAACATAGAATAACCAAACCTTTCTGGTTACTTTCTTTCTCTCGTGGATCTCCTCAAGGGCTGTAGTTGAGGTTGTTCTTCCTCTTCTTTTGAACTATTAGAGCTGCTAGAGCTCTCCTCATCATTAGGCCCAACATGGTCTCTCTGTTCAGTCTTCTCAGGGGTAGGAGGCAACTGAACAACATCTTTTTCCTTTTCTTTTTCATCTGGTTGTAGCATAATAGGAGAAGATGTTAGCTCTCTGAAAATAACATTTCTACTATACAAAACCTTACTAGTCATGCGATCCCAAAGCTTGTATCCTTTCACACCAGCACTGTATTCGATGAAAATACATTTAACAGCTTTGTTTTCCAACTTAGATCTTTTCTCCTTTGGAACATGTGCATAAGCTTCACAACCAAAAACATGAAGATGTCTAATTGAAGGCTTCTTATTAGACCACACCTCCATGGGTGTCTTACCAACAAGGGCTGATGTAGGAGATCTATTAACCAGATAGCAAGCAGTGGCCACAGCTTCAGCCCAAAACCTTTGTTCTAAACCAGCTCCACTAAGCATACTCCTAGCCTTCTCCATCAGTGTCCTGTTCATTCTCTCTGCAACTCCATTTTGCTATGGGGTATAAGGAGTTGTCTTATGCCTCTTGATACCTTGTTCTTTACAGAACTGTTCAAACTCTGCTGAGCAAAACTCACCACCATTGTCAGTTCTCACACACTTAATCTTCTTACTAGTTTGATTCTCTACAAGAGCTTTAAATTCCTTGAACCGACTAAAGACTTGTGTCTTACTTTTAAGGAAATAAATCCATGTCCTTCCACTATAATCATCTATGAAAGATACAAAAAATACAGACTTGGAGATTGAAGGAACTTTTACAGGACCAAATACATCAGAATGAATAAGATCCAAAACATCAGAATATTTGTGAGAACTAGAGTAAAACTGAACACGATTTTGTTTACCATAGACACAGTGTTCGCAGAAGTTGAACTCGAGATTGCAATCATTTAACCCCTCAATGAGATTTTTATTTTTTAAGGTTCTGAGACCCTTTTCACCAATGTGGCCAAATCTCATATGCCACAACATTGTCTTTTCTGCAGGAAGCTTACCTTCCAAAGTATTTGCACTACCATCGAAACCAATAGCCACAACCTTCTTCACTGCTTGTTCAGATGGTGAGGATGAAGAACTATTACATAGAGGAATACATGCATCTAGCTGAAATAAGGTACCTCTCCTAGTACCCCTTGCAAGCACTATCGATCCTCTCATCATCTTGCATCCTTCTTTCGAAAAAACAACTTACACACCTACATCATTCAGCATACTTACAGATAATAGGTTTCGTGCCAAACCTGGAATGTGCATAACTCTGTTGATTCCCTTTACTCATCCATCAAGAAATTTTATATTGACCCTTCCGCGTCCAACTATCTTTAGGTGAGAATCATCACCCAAGTACACCTTTCCACCATTGAACTCTTCATATTTTGAGAACCAGTTTCGATGAGAGGTCATGTGAAAAGATGCACCCAAGTCAACCAACCACACATCATTAGATGCATGGGCTGCCAAAGCTATGATGAATGCATCACCATCTTCTTGAGATCTTTCTGAAGCTGAATCTGAACCTTTCTTCTTCTTCTTCGGCTCTTTGCAATCTTTACGGAAGTGCCCAAATTTATCACAGTTCCAACATTTTGCCTTGGACTTATTGGAAGTCTTTGACTTCCCACGGGATTTGGATCTACCCTTATTGTTAGACTTATTGTCATTTTTCTTCCCTCTTTCAGTGGATCTCCCACGAACAGCAAGGGCTTCTTTTTCTAAAATGGAAGCCTTTCTCCGCATCTCCTCTGATAGTAGCGAAGACACCACATCATCCATTTTGAAGGTGACTAAAGTGCTTCTGAGAGCCATCACAAGATGGTCCCATGAATCTGGTAAAGAACACAAAAGTGTGTAGCAACGATCCTCCTCCTCTAACTTGACACCAGCTGATGTCAATTGTGCAGCTAGTAGATTAAATGCATTTAAATGATCCGTTAAGGATCCACCTTCCTCCATTCGTAGAGAGTAAAACTTCTTCCTCAGGAACAACTTGTTCACCAGAGATTTGGCCTGATACACGGTCGCAAGTCTTTCCCACAAACTATTTGCGGTTTCCTCATCTAGAACATTTAGAAGAACTACATCGATTAAATAGAGTCTTATGAGACCCTTAGCTTTACGGTCTTTGATATCCCAATCTGCTTGAGCTATAGTTTCTGGTCTTGTAGCACTTGAAGTCGCTTCCCATAGGTCACGATCTTCCAACATGTCTTCCATCTTGAGTTTCCAAAACTTGAAATTAGTGCCATTAAATTTCTCCACCTCCATTCTTCCATATGATGAACTTGCCATCTCAATCTACAAATAAGATTCAGAATGCTCTACAAAAAACTCCCACTCAAACTTGAGATTAGCTCAAAAAACCCTACCCAACAACTAGGATCAAAATTTGATCAAGCTCTGATACCACTTGTAAGGAAACTCAGGTGCGGAAACAACTTCCTATGCTAATCTCTATAGCAGAGTATTGTGCAAATTCTTATAAATCCTTACAATTTCAGATTCGTTAACTACTTTAACAAAGATATTGCAACCACATACCATACATCTAGAAAAATAGAGAATGACACAATGATATACCCTGGGGAAAACCTTTCGGTAAAAAACCCCAGCACTCCAAAACCTGCACAATGTATTATCTTCAACACAAAGATTACAATACACTTGCAATGCAAGTTCTTTCAGGAAATGAGAGACAAAGCCAACAAGACTTAAATTTTGTTATATCTCTCCCATAGGAGCAGCATCATAGATATAGACCTTTGGACCCAAAAATGGGCACAACCACCAAGACCCATGCACAAAGCTACATGTACACAGTTGTTACATGCAATCCCAAGAATAGGCGTCCATCCCTAGAATAGACTATGACAGCTTGTCATAGAATCCGCCAAAAATAACGGTCACAAGAGAAGTGTAAGAGAATCTATCATACCAACCTATTTTTGGCATATTCTCTTACACACACCAACCACTTCTTCTTGGGCGCCCAAATAGGCCCAAGTCATAAGATGCTCTTACACCTATCATAGCACATTCCTTAAATAGTTCTTACACGTCATAGGAATCCGTCATGACCGTTTCAGTCATGATCTCCTTATGCACAAGATGCCGACACATCAAGTGGAGTGACACATCAACATGCCAACTAGACATGTACACTCACACTTAATTACATTATTTGCAAAAAATACATTTACAAAACAAATAATAAGAATAGGAATTATCCAAGGTTGAGACACCTTATTCCTAACACATCCCATTAGAATGTCATCTTGATCAAAGGATTTACAAATGATTGTTAGGTCAACCTTGATTAAAGGATTTCAACCGATACAATAGTTAGAAAGTGTTGGTGTAATTAAATATTCCTAATTAAACTTAACTTAATCTTACTTAGGTTAATGCATTGCATAGTAGTTTGTCATTGAGACACGTAGGAGTTTGCACCTCAATTAAGCACATGGTGTAGGAGAAATTCTACTTTTTTTGTGAGATCCACCTTTAGTGCTCTTATCACATTATCATCATAATCCCATTGCACATACTTCATTGTATAATGGAGGATGATCCACATTTTGTGGAAATGTGATTACACCTATCATAGGTGATAGCCTATCAGCTCCTTGTCATTCTCTCTTATCGCCTTTCCTATATAAGGAGGCCTATTATGTAAATCATGTAAGGTGAATTCATTGGATCAATTCAATATCAATCATTGCATTCATATCATCTCTCTTGTGCTTTTCTTTAACCTCTAGATCCTTGGTTCGATCTTTACTATTTGCAAATTCTTATAGAAAGTAACATTAGATTTGATCTGAAACATACAACTCACTTTGAAAATACAGATCTAATATAGCTCATATGTCGATCCATTAGCTGCCCTTCATTATCATCTCCATCTCTGATTTTCTTGGAAACCCTTCAATAAATCACCACCTCACAATTCTTCTCATCTCTTCATAGTTCTTCACAGCCTTCTGCTTAGGTTCGCCAATCAACTGAATCAACCTTCTTTCATAATCTCCAATTAGGTTATCCTTATACCTCCTCAACTAGGTAGTTTAATATTTTTTCACTTAATTATCTCTGTAGATCTTAGGTTTAGGTCAAATTCATTGAATCCTTCCAACATTTCATTCTCCTTCTAATCCTTCTAGATACTTCTCAAAACTTATCCTTGAATCTTTGCATAAAAATGGTTTGCCATGCATTAAAAGTTCTAGGTCATTCATCCTTATCTTCAACGCATTTTACATATTCCAAGAATTCAACTATGTCAACTGGGAATCTCAATTCCTTCTCAAACTGTAAAATAATGACACTCGGTCATCACTGTGTTCTTCTGCTCGGTCATCACTGGATAACTTGATCATCGCTAAAACTATTCTTCTCAGCACTCAGTTTTCACATGGTTCAATTCCTGATACTCAGTAATTACTGATGCTCATTCGACACTAATTTTTCTCACCTTATACTAGTGCTTGGTCAACACTAGCATTCCTCATCTTATACTTAAGTTTCTTAATCTTATGCTCTTTTTGTCGTTCAAGCCTATGCTTGCAGGATTTCTTTCCTCATCTCTTCTATGCTTCAAATCAATTGTCTTCTTCTCTTAGTGTTATAGATAAACAACACATTACCTTGCCAATGTGCCAACTAATCAAGTACCCATTTTTATTTCTCATAACTCAACCTTTCACTAGGTCTTCTTGTTATCTCCTCTTTTCAAATACTCTTCATCAATCAAATGATATGACACTTTACTCTAGATAGAAACTATCTCACCAATTAAGGTTTTACATCAATGACAATATAAAAATTATTTCAATTGTAGTTTCCAACAATCTCCCTCTTTGGAATTGATGGCAACACTGTATGTTTAACCATTTTCTTAGTTACCATACAATCCAAAAAAGTATGTATTGAAGCAAATTTTGTCAACTCTCTGTGTATTCAGATCTTCATTAATATCCTTAGCTTCATTCTGATTCTCATCTAATACAAATATCAGCTCCCTCTTAGATAAATTTCTCCCTCTTTGTTTGTGCATCCATTTTACTAAATCTCTCATCTCAGAATCCATCCCTCAACTTTTTATGGTAACTCCATCTAGATTTCTCCCTCAAGTTTACTGAATCTCTCCCTCTTTGACAACAATTCCAAAGATACTTTTAACTTACTCATTCATCTTCTCCATGTAGATATCTCTATGTCATCTTTCTGAACTATAGGCTTCCTCTATCATCTTGCTTATGACTAATCAACATCTTGTGCTTAACTCTTGAGGAAACTCCTAAAGTGTGGCCTCTTTGCATCAATTTGTTAGATATTTTGATTGATACATTTGATGCAACACTCCTATTGATTTAGGTAGCCTCAGTTAGGGGAATCACCCCTAATTTTCCTCTTAGATACTCATGTGCATCCTTAGGTAAAGCTTTAGTGAATATATCTTCTAATTGTTCTTTTTTATTCACATACTCCAATCTCACTTCTTTGTCTTGAACTAGCTCTCACAAGTAATGATACTTGATAGAAATATGCTTGGTTTTAGTGTGCATCATAGTATTCTTTGATATATTGATAGCACTTGTGTTATCATAGAAAATAACAACTGGCTCATTGATCTCCTCCTTCATACCTTTCAACAATTTCTTGATCCACACTATGTTTGAACAATTAACTGTTTTTGCTACATATGCAGCTTCTATTGTAAATTGAGAAATGTAGTTCTATTTCTTTCTTGTCCATGAGACTAATCTCTTTCCTAGAAAGAATGTGCCACCACTTCTACTCTTTCTATCATCCATATTTCATGCCCAATAAACATCAGTATAAACTTCCAGTTCAAGCTTATCATTCTTCTTGTAATACAATCCATAATCCCTTGTTCCTTTCATATATCTCAGTATCCTTTTCACTACCATCATGTGATTCTCCTTAGGATTGGCAAAAAATATTGCAACAATCCCAACTGCTAGTGTAATATCTAGTTTGTTGTGAACAAGATATTGTAGTTTTCCAATCATTGACCTATACAAGGTCTGATTCACTTCTGTTGTATCATCATTCTTTGATAGTTTCTATAAATTACTTACTGGTCTTGAGTCCTCCATGCCAAAGGTTTTTAGTATCTCCTTGATATATTTAGATTGAGTAATGTAGATGTGAGGCCTCACCCCGACCCATCATAGCATTTTTTTATCATTTGCATTTTGATACTTCATGATTTGATACATTGATATAATTTTTGATTATCCTGACAGAGACTCAAGATATTATGTTTGATGATGATTATTATATTATGTGGATTACATTGTGATGTGGATTAGAACCTAGAGTATGTTGTGATTTTAATTATGCATGTTTAGTTATGTGAATTGATGAGAAGATTGGATCATGTTTAGATTTGATTACTTCATGGATGACATGTCATGATGATTATGGAATTATTATGTTTAAACATTATTGAATGAAAAATTGTAATTAGAATTGAATTCTGCATATTGATTTATGTTGTTAAATAATGAATTGAATATGTATATTTCATGTGATTTTATTACCTTGAACTACTGATGCTCGATGTTTAGTGTGCAGGTAAGAGAACCATGGAATTATTCAGAGAATCAAGGCTAAACATATGTGAACTGAGTAGGCCAAGGTTTAATCCAATATGGGATTGAAAACCTCATTGTAAGGTGAACCTGTCATAAATGTGAATTTGCATGGGTGTTATTAGTTAACTTCATGTTGTCGTTTGGGACATGTCATTTTGTATGTGATGTGCAATTGTTAGTGTCACTTGACACTTGTTATGTGTTTATATATTGACATGTCTACTTAGGATTGACAATGTAAACCTAAACCTAATTGACTTGTAGGAAGCTAATTAATTCCCTTGTTGGAAATACTTTTAAACCCCACCAATTTGATTATTTAAATTCAATTTTTCTTCTAGCCACTTCTAGAAGCCAAAAAGAGGTCCTAAGGGTCAGATTTACCAAAATTTAAGCACCTAAGTGATAGGGGTATGGGTTAGGAATATTTTTAACACATCTATAACCCCCTAGTGGCCTTGGTGACCCATTTTATGACCTATTTTCTATATGCTACGAAAATGGGATTGAGTCTTGACCTTTACCCAACCCCACACTTCTTTCCAATCAGGCATTTATGATAGGAGACAAGGAAAAGCCAAAGGACTTTAGGGTCAAGTTTGAAATTAATGTTAGTGGGTGGGTAGAAGTTGGAGGTCTTTTTAGAGGCCCTTGGTAGAGTTAGTGAGTGTTCACCCACTCTTTAATTTTAGAGACAACTAGGTTTGGAAGAGGAAAGGATAAGGGATTGGGCTCTTCTCAAAGATCATTTTACCATAACACTTGTGAAGGTTGGTTTACTCATTGCCATGGAAGTTTACTTGCTTGCTTCCAATAGATTAGCATGTTGTTCTTTCTCTCTCATGCATATGAATTCTATGTATTGTTGTGATATTGTGTTTTATGGGATGGGATTTGGGTTTGAATTCATGCTTATGGTTTTATTTTTATTTTTCTGAGGGAGTTTTGTTCATGGGAGTAAGGCATTACTCACCCTTTGGGAAGGGAAGAAGTGGCCTTGGGTGAACGGGTTAGTTGGGCTCTCTATTGTAGTGAGAGTCTCTTCTCTTGGAGAAGAGGGATAAATTCATGGGGTATGGGCACCATGAAGCCATTTGTATTCTTGCATCTTGAGGATGTTGATAATGAAAGTTTGTGAATAGAGGTTTGATAATGTAGCCTTGAAGAGGCAATGAAATACTCATGTTGAGAAAATGTAAATGCAATGGCATTCTCCTCATTGGAAAAGCCCACCTTCACCCTTCTCAATGAGTTGGAAAACTCATTTGTAAAACCTTGGATGGGAGTTGATTGTTATTTATGCATATGTGTATTGTTTTGAGCATTTTTGTTGAGCATACCCATTTAGCCTTGGCTCTCCAAGCACGGGGGTGGTCTCATGGAGACCTAGGTTGGGAGGTGAGCATCTCATGGTTCTCCCCTTTCATTTGCAGGTATTCATGATGCCAAGATCCATGTAGATGAAGCTTTGAAGAAGTTCACTTTTTGGTGTGGTTGTGTGGAAGCACCTTATGTTGTTGCATTGTTGATCATTGTAATGAGATTCTTCACTTGTGGCATATTGTAATGTTTATTGAAAACCTTCTTCAAGTAATATGTGGAATGCTTTCTTTCATTATGAAATAGTTCATCAAGGAAGGGACATTGTACGTTAGTCATTTAAATGTGAAGGCTTCTCCATCATGAAGAATATTTATTTGTATTTGAAGAGATTACCACAATGAAAATGATGAATCATTACTTTCATGCCTATTGTATTATATTCCTTGAAATAGTGAAGTTATTCCTCCTTTGTGAAATGATATCCAAAGTTGATTGGATAGGCAATGTAATAGTTTCAATAGCATATAAAATCTAGTTGATGTATGAGTTTAGTAATCTCTCTAATGTTGATTGTAATGTTTTCAAGTTCAATATATATTCATTCTCTCTCTTTGAACAAAATTCCATTTCAATAGAACAACTCCCTAACCTTGGAAACCAATATTGCAATCTCTAATTCTTCTAAATTAAAGCATGATAACAATGAATAAATGAGCATGTGAGAATACTATGTAAAAATCACATACAACTAATATTCAATTCATAATTCTCCTTAGTACAATACACTAATTGAGTAACCAAATGCATGCAATTAGCTCTCCTAAAGCAAGAAAAGGAATCAAAATGATAGAATAATAGCAAAACCATACAATTGATACTTTCCAGATTTTTAGAGCAAAAATGCTCTCTAGATTTTGTATGGGAAGAGAAATAATTCTCTTACCACAAAGAATATTCCCCTCCCCAATAAAACTCCCCTAAATAGAATTAGTAACCTAGTCTCTACTTAATCCCTATTAGGAATTAACTCTAATTGTTAAATAAACTTTATTATAAGTCTTTGCTTTGGCTACGCAAGTGGGCTATCCCATTATAATATTACTTAGCTTTTATACTCCTCCCATGCATTGGAGTCAAGGGCTGGCATTTCAAACATTTATGACAAAAAAACCTTGCATTTGAAAAAACTTTGTGAAGGGCCACTTGTCATGTCAGCACCTTCCCCAAGACCCTAGACCTGCGCCATTCCTTGTCTTGTTCATTAAACTAGGAATAGAGTATGCAAAGGAAAGGTGATGCATGTGCAGAATGTTTAATACTTCTTCTCCAAAAACCCACGCCACTTTTACTTCCTTTCCCCTATGCAACTTGGGCTGACTTGGCATTTAATATGTCCCCTAGGGAAATGTCTCTTCTCCTCCTTATGTACTTGGGTATGACATGAAGATCAAGAATATCCCTTTTGTCAAGAAAGTCTCCCCCTTCCTATGCATGGTTCTATGCATCATTATCCTTGCTGTCAACATTAGTTTCCCTTTTGTGTCATGAACTTTCCCTTTCCCTTGCGTAGGTTTCTTGGAGGTTGCACTTGGGATGAATGTCAAGTGTGGTGGGCCCCTAATTTATGATCTTTTTGAATTCTGCTTCTTTCCCTTAGTAATTTTTCGTAGGGGCTTGTGGTTGCTTTGGTTTTCTCACCACCCACTTGGCAAGTGGGGTAGAGTAGGTTGGTGATATGATAGTTTATTAGGAAATAAGGATATAGTAAAGTATAGGTTTAGTAGGTTATGTTTAGGACAAATTGCAGGATTTGACATGGTCTTTTAGTTATTATTAATAGTTATTAACTCCATTTTGGTGATTAACCTTTTAGTTAATAAATTTAATTACTAATTAATAGTCTATGGGTAACTTGTCTTAGTTTTTATCTATTAATAAAGCAATGTGTTAAGTTGATGGTTTATTTTATCCAAATATTATATAGTTAAAATAAAGCCTTTGATAATAGTTAAAAGATTGTTTTTTTTATTTGATAATTTGTTTATTAGTTTCACTTATTATTTGTTAATAAATTCCCTTACTCAATTAGTTGTTAGTTAGGGATAGGAGAATTATTTTAATAGGAGATGTATTATTAATGTGTTCAGATTTAGATATTATTAAAGTAAATTGACATTTGATAATTAGTTAAATAAGATCATTAATGATAGATTATGGTTAGTGCTTTAGGCTTAATTGTTAGTAAATCAACTTGTTAGAATAATGGCATGCCTCACTTAAATATCAATTAGTTAAAAGTCTAATATGTTAGACTTATTCTTAATGAATCAATTTAATGTCATAGTTCATTTTATTCAATTTCTAAATGAATAACACTAGAGTATTATTAGGAATTAAGTTGTTTTAAGTTAAAATGTCAACTTGTCATTGGTTAGTAGGATTATGGATTATCGAATCAATGAACCTTAAGTAATCCCATTTTATTAGAAGGAATTTAGTATGTATTGAATATGGTAGTATAACTAATAGTCCTTTGTACGATTAGATAACATTGTATTCTAAATAAAACCATTAGGCTCTTTGTCAAATTCTTATTGATATTCAATCATTAAAGTAATTATCCCATGAACCCTCACCGCAGGATTAAATATCCTATAGTTGAACCAAACCCTATTCAAGAGCCATAACCTACGTAGACATTAATTGCAAGTGTAGTCTATTTGAGGTTAATTAATTATCTAATACTCTAGGTATCTTTGAATTCATCCTGAACGGAAGTTCCAAGTGGAAACTATACCCTCTAGGTTTCTGCTATTCGAAGAAAATTAACCCTAGGTTGTGACCCACTTATCCATAGACAAACTTATCCTTATTCTTGAATGTTATTCTCTCTCATCTGAACCTTTTTAAAAAAAAATAAAATTCATTTTTATCAGGTAAATTTTGGGCATAACAGTAGATACATTTCTTCATCTAATAAACTTGCAAACCAACAAAGAATTTGATCTCTCCAAACATAGACATCTCAAATTCATTTTGCATCTCATTTGAAAATGTTTGGCATAGTGCATCTTGTCCTCCAAATATGATATCATCAACAAATATTTTAGCTAACAATATCCCTTTACCATTTTCATTCTTTAAGTACAGATTGTTGTTGTCATTTATCCTTATAAAACCAATTTTTACCAAGTAATTGTGCAATATATCATACCATGCTCTAGGGGATTTTTTCAATCCATACAGTGCTTTGTGTAGCTTGAAAACCATGATCCTCTTACTTGGAACTATGAATCCTTCAAGTTGTTCAATGTATACTTCTTCTAGTATTCCATTTAGAAATGCAGATTTGGCATCCATCAAATACACTTTGAATCCTTTGTAAGCTACATATGCAAGTAGAGTTTTAACTCCTTCCAATCTGGAAACTAGGGAAAATGTCTCCCCATACTCAATTCCTTCTTCATGTGCATACCCTTTTCATACCAATCTAGCCTTGTTTCTTGTGACTTCTCCATCTTCATTTAGCTTATTTATGAACACCCACTTGGTACTAGTGTCTAGGTCTTGTTCTTTCTATTTTCTCAATTTCTTCAATCATGGCTTGAATCCAACCTTCATTATCCAAAGCATCTTTCACTAACTTAGGTTCAAATTCACATAACAAGCATGTTTGGTTTTTCAACTTACTTCTTTTCATGACTCGTGATTCTTTTGCTCCAATGATTTGAGTTGGTTTATGATGTCTTCTCACATATTGTGCTAACATAGGCTCTGGTCTCCTTTCTTCTTACTGTTGTTCTTCAGGTTCATCTTGAAAATTCACTTCAGGTTCATTATGTATCTTTGCTTCCTCTTCAGATTATTTGGCATTTCCATCCCGATGCTCGTCATCTTCTTGTTGTAACTCGGCAGACTCTTTTTGTAACTCGACAACTTTATTCTGTGGTTTAGATAAATTGCTAGGCTCTCCTTCATTCATATATACAAAAGATCTATAATCTTCAGGTTCCTGCTTGCACTCAACTTCATTCTTTTTTGCATATTTATCAACTCTAACATTTGCATTTTCTATAACTTTGTTAGTGTTAGAATTCAAACACTTGTAAGCCTTTCTCTTAGTGGAATAACCTATGAATATGCCTTCATCACTTTTAGCATCAATTTTTCCATTCCTATTGTCCTTCAATATATAACATTTTCTTCCAAAGATTTTAAAGTATTTCACATTAGGTGCATAACCATACCATAACTCAAAAGGTGTAGCATATGTACCTTTCTTGACTTGTACTCAGTTAAAGGTATAGACAGTTGTACTTACAGCTTCTCTCTAGTATTTTTTTGCAACATTTTTCTCTATCATCAGTGTTCTAGAACAATCCATGATTGATCTATTCCTTCTTTCTACTATACCATTTTGTGGAGGGGTCCTTGGTGCATACATCTATCTCTTTATTCCTCTATCATTTCAGAATATGTTAAACTCATTAGATATTAACTTTCCTCCTTTGTCAGATCTTAGACATTTCAAAATCCTACATGTTTCTTTCTCAATCTTTGCCAAATACCACTTAAAAAATTGAAATCCATCAGATTTTTCTTTACAAAACATCACAGTCATCATTCTAGAGTAATCATCAACAAACAGAATGAAATATTTATCACCACAGTAGCTTTGCACTCCAATAGGTCCAAAAATGTCAATATGAACCAATCCCAAAATATCATCAAAAGTATAGGTTTTTCTCTTGAAACTAGACTTTATCATTTTTACCAATTGGCATTGCTTACACATCACATTATCAGGTTTCTTCAATCTTGGTAACCCTCTTAATCTTTTAATCTTACTAATGCTTACCAAATTATCAAAGTTCACATGACACACCCTTTTATGTCATAACCATACATCATCAAATTGTGCAAACAAACATGTCTTATTAGATAGGTCTAGATATAACAAATTACCTCTTGTATGTTCTCCACTTCCAATTAGTTCACCAGTAGCATCAAAGATCTTAGCCTTTTTGTGATGGAATTCAACTTGGTAACCTTAACTATTCAACTGTGCAACACTCAACAAGTTATAGTTAAGTCTTTCAACCCAATAAGCATTATCACATCTGATCTTATCAATCAATCTTATTAATCCTTTTCCTTTCACAAGACATGGTGCATCATTACCAAACTTAACACGACTACCTTTGTAATGATTTAAAGTTTCAAACTTACTTTTATCACCACTCATATGATGTGATAAACCACTATAAATTATCCATCTATCATCTTTACTCACATATGAAATAAGTGCGGTTTTTTCATCTTCATCGGAATCATCTTTCATAGCAACATAAACAACTTCTACATCATGATCATTAGATTCATCAGATTCACTGTCAATCTCTTATTTGGGAATATAACAAGATTTATCACCTTTTTTTTTGTAGTCCTTATACCTTCTGTAGTCTTTGTCATCCCTTTTGTCTTTGTAATTTTTTTCTCTTCTTTCATCCTTGTCATTCCTGTCAGGACATCTTTTTGCAATATGACCAACTTTGTTACATGAAAAATAGATTATAGGAAGTTTACCTTTGAATTTTCCTTTTCCTCTCGGTAGTCTTCTAGCCATCAGTGCCTCAAGATCATCAAGGTCATCATTAGGGGTGTCACTATCACTATTCATGCATCTTTCTTTTTCTTTCTTAGACTTATGAAGAACCATTTGAGATTTGAATGCAGACTCAATATTATGAGTAGTGAAATTATCAAAATTTGACAATTCAAAAGTAACAAGTCCACCAACCAATCTTTCCAAAGTTAAGTTATTACCAAGAGCACATCTCAGTTCTAGTATTGCAAAAACTCTAATGGAAAAAATACGAAGTAGGGTTCTCAATACCTTACTAATAACAGTTTCATCATCAATATTTCCATTTTCTCCTCTAATAGTATTCACAACTTCCTTAACTCTACCACAATATTGTACAATAGTTTCGCCTTCTATCATTCTCATTTCATCAAACTTACCTCTCAAACTTTCAAATTGTCTCTTAGAACATTTGTGTCTCCACCATAGATAGTTGTAAGTGTGTCCCACATTTTATTTGCAGTAGTACAATCCTTTATGTCTACAAATTTAGGATAACTTAGGGTTGATGCAATCTCCAACATTGCCTGATTGTGTTCTTGCTTTTCCTTCATCTACTAGGTTATCAAAGGTGTAGGTACTGGTATGTAGTCATTTTCCATAGTATTTTATTGCTTCTCCAATTTTGGATAGGTGTAGCTTCATCAAAATTTTCCATGCAAGGAAATTCTCCTTTTTCAACGTTGGTACCTCATTTTTGTACATCTTGATCTTTAGCTTCAAGTACCTTCAAAATTTTTCCTTATAAGTACCACAAGCTCTGATACCAATTGTTAGAATGGTTTTAGAATAACTAAGAGGGGGGGTGAATTAGTTATCCTTAGGTCTAGATGTACCAATTCAACTTTTCAACACTTCAAACAACTTAGATCTATTCAACAATCCACTCGGTCTCTATAGAATATAATCAGGAACATAAACTTGTAGTCCACTGCCTAAAAGTAATCAACTTGTAGGATATAAAACTCTTAATTATAAAACACATCAAATAACATTCACACAAGTTTGACACTAGGATTTAATGTGGAAACCCAATTTGGGAAAAACCTCCAGTAACATGCTAACAATTTTTCACTCTTCTAAAGTGAGCTTTGTGAGGAGCCAAACTTGTTAAAGGTTACAATACACACTATTAGGTGTGACCCTATTAAAGAATTTAATCACCCTGTTAGGAGTGGCCTTGTTAGAGGACTTAAGAACATCCCATTAGAATGTCACCTTGATTAACAGATTTACAAATGATTGTTAGCTCAACCTTGATTAAAGGATTTCAACTGATACAATGGTTAGAAAGTAATAGTAGATTTGATTTGAAACATACAAATCACTTTGCAAATAATCCAATATAGCTCATATGATGATCCACTGACTGGCCTTCATTATCATCTCCATCTTTGATCTTCTTGGAAACCCTTCAAGAAATCACCACTTCACAATTCTTCTCAGCTCTTCATAGTTCTCACTAGTACATTTGACCTAGTTTTTCTACCAAAATTTTTGACCATGAAATAAAAAGGTTTTGGTTGGTCGGATTATAGAAGGAAAAATTTTATTTTTTTTAAATCCATGCCCGTGTTAGTTGAAAGTTCGACCACTACCGTGTAGGTCAAAATTTCAACAAGCACAGACATAACTTAAAAAAAATAAATTCATTTCTCATTTCATTATCACCATGGTGAATTTTTCAAGGGGTAGCACGCAAAACCTCATCTGCCAGGGCGGATTCGACACTATGTATAGGGGTTGTAGTTTTTATCTAGACTTAGGCCTTTTATCTTCGAGCTTGGTTTTGGAAACTTGGCTTTTCCTCTCCTTATCAAATGGAATCTCATTGAGGTAGGGATTGCATCATTATCTCCTTTGTATTTTGATAGAATACATTGCATTTGATCACTTAATTGAATACCATCATGTATTTTGAGGGCACATCTTACTGTGATATTCATTACTCCATGCTCTTTTGTGTCCATGGCATTGAGTTCATTTCTTTGGATGATTTGATTATGGAATTTTCTATGTTAGTGAACTAGGGCATCATGTTAATGTGTGTTCATTAGATTCTCTGGTTACCCATGAGCTAGGGCATCCATTTATATGAGCTAGGGTATCATTGATTATTTCCTATCAATTATATGGTGTTGGTAAGTCTTTCCCAACCCACACAATGGTTATTAATACCAATATGAATAGACATGACTGGCATCATTTCATTATCGATTGACTGACATCATTTCATTATCTTACACAGTGATATGAATAATCACTAATTAGTGGTTATCGTAACACATTAACAATGTGTTACAATAACCATTAATTATTGGTTATCGTGTGATCAAGATATCGACTAAGTCGATCTTAACAGTGACTACATAATATATATGATGTGACTGCATAATATATTAACAGTGACTGGTTAATTACCCTATTCCAAAGCTCCCATTTTGGCACAGGCAGGGAGGATGTTGGCAAAGGTTGTGGAATTTAGCTTTACACCTGCCATTTGCATTTGCTTGAAATTTTGTAAAGCCTTTTCAAAAAATCCATTTTGTACATAGCCCATAATCATGGCATTCCATGATACCACATGTCTTTGATGCCTTTTTTCAAAGAGTTCACGTGTCTTGTCTATAGTTCCACATTTTTCATACATGTCTACCAGGGTAGTTGCAACTACAACATCTGACAAAATTTCTTTATCTTTTATGCTTTGATGGATGTCCACACCCTCTTCCAAAACTCCCATTTTGGCACATGCAGGGAGGATGTTGGCAAGGGTTGTGGAATTCGGCTTTACATCTGTGAATTGCATTTGTTTGAAAGTTTCTAAAGCCTTTTCAAGGAATCCATTTTGTGCATATCCTGCAATCATTTCAGTCCATGAAACCACATTTCGTTGAGGCATTCTCTAGACCCCCAAAAGAAGGAAGTCTAGAAGATGAAATCAAGAATATGATTTTTAGTTGTATGAATATAATGCAAAAAAAATAGAGCTTGGTGTTCACTTCAAATAGAGGATCAACATTCAAGATCTTAGCAGAATCATATCTATTTGATATCAACAAAATACTTCTAAGCGTATATGATTATGAGAGCAATGGTTTAAATTTTATGATTGAAACCTCCAAGCAAAAGGGAGCTAATGTCATGCCAGGCAACTTAAAATGGCCTTCCTTGGGAATCAGTTCTATAGAGTTGCCAAAAATGTTGGAAGAAAAGAAGAAAAATAAAAATGTCAATGCAAAGGAGTTGTTTGTATTTAATTTAGGAAAATCTAAATCAATATTGTCTCAAAATCTCCACGGTTAAATACCAGATATGCTACTCAAATGTACATTGTGATTACTAAAAAAAATCAAAAGAAAAGATCCCTCTTTTCCTTTGTATTATTTTAATAGTGAGGATTTCCATTGTATTTTTTAGCTACACCAATACTTACATATCACAAAACTTTAAAAAAAAATTACATCTTATGATCCAATCTAGTGTTATTTTTACTCATTTCCATCATCCGTAGGAAGTGGAGAATTAAGATCCACGACCAAATGAAATCATGTCACTAAAAACATCTTCTTGTGTCTCCAAATCGATGACAAAAAATGAAGAATCACACACTCTCTAAACACTTCACCTTTGGCCTCCCTCTGAAAGCTACCTATTATAATATCCATTGGAAGCTTTGAGAACATAAATGAAATCATTACGGTGCCTAGAGAGATCATTTAAAGAGGAGGAGGCAGTGTCATTTTTATCTATATTCTATTTAATGGAGGAATATGCAAACTTTGTCTTCTCCTTTGCACCTTAGAGGAAAATAGTGGCAAAATCATAAGCTGTGATGGCTTCCATTGTTGAGTAGAAAGTTACAAGACAAACTCTTTATTTTTTTACAGTATCTTTGATCTCTACTGTTAATCGACCAAGAATCCTAACCAAGAACCTTTCATTAATACACAAACTAAATGGCAGAGTGAATTTTTGTTCCTCTTAATTTTTTCTATTTTGTCATGCTAGAGACAAAAGTAAATATATTAAATTAAGAAAATGAATTTTTTTTAAAAGGAGAATTTTAAGACAAGAGAAATTTTGTTTCAAAGTTATGACTTAAAATTGCAATTATGTAGTAATGTTAGTTTTAGATAATGAAATTAATAATTTAAATATTCAATATTAAATAATATTTTTTTCTTAAAATAATATTTATAACAATACAAATGATATCACACTAAGGATGCATTGATATGTTATGCTACATGAGTTTGAGTATAGGATCCTATAACTTTTTTGTGAAAACTTATTGAAAAATTGTTCTTTATGAAAGATCGTGTTGCTCTTTGCATAAAATATGTCTTGTCTAAATGAAAATGTTATTCCTTTATACATAACTCTAATTCTTACCCCTTGAAACTCGATTCATTTTTAACAAAACCAATGGTATTTTTTGTTTATGCATCCTTCATTACTCTTTGGATAAATCAGACTTGATGTTTCCTTCAAAACATCTTTTTACACATGCCAATTGCATTTGCATGAAAGTTTCTACAGCCCTTTCAAGACATTTTTGAACACTTATATGTTGCAATTATTTCTTATCACCTACATTGGGGTCTAAACACATAAGCTGGATGTGTAAGAGAATAAGAACTTTAATGTAATGTATTAGCCAGAGTAAGAGAGCATGTTGTCGAACTGGTATTGATTGAGATAGGACATGGATTGTTGAAGAGAGTTTTAGCACCTTGATGGGCATATTTGGAAATTTTTAGACAACTCCAAACTCCATAACTAGGTGTCATTATGATCTCAAATTTAACAATAAATATTTCTCTTACAAAGCACGCGCGTATCTCTTTTAAGGAGTTGATAGTGTGTATCAAGTTCGAATTAAAAGGTTGTCATTCTTTTTGTTCTCCGCTAAAATTGTTAGACATGTCTCTCAATCATCCAACAATAACTCCTATGTTGATTACATTTTCTATTTAAGAGTCCCCGAGTGATTTGAATATTTTGTGGTCTAGTGAGCATGATTTGTGTGTGTATTTGTAAATCTTGTATAATATTATAAATTTTTTTTTTAATTATATACAAGATACTACTAATGCTTGTATCTTTACATTTTGTATATTTATAGCCCAAATAATTGTTTGTGAAGAAAGTCCACACCTAGCAATATGAACCCAGAACAAAATAATGAGACAATTGCTAGATTGTGGTCTCGATTCCAAAGAAAAGTTGATAAATGTTATTGTCCTTGAAAAAAGTGTAAGGGCTTAAAGAATCAAAGAATTCTAATCACAACAACCTAGAGTCATTGTAGGCAACATGGTCACATTGAAGGGGGGCATGATTTTCATTGATTGGTGAATGTGGATTTCCAATTGGAGGAACATAGAGGTGTGAATATCCAAGCTGACGATAACGCTCCCATGGAAGAAGATGATCTTGTGGCAGAGAACACAATTGAAGATGATGGTGTTGGCGTAGCTCATAATGTGCCAGAGGACATGATTAAAGAAGATGGTATTGGCGTAGCTGATCAAGATGATCATGATGATGGTACTAGCGCATCTGATAATGATGATGATGATGGTCTTGATATACCTATACTTGAGAAGGCATATGAGCCCCTATACCAAGGCTCCCAAACAATTCTTCTCTCTGCTATAGTGTTGTTGGTGAACTTGAAAGTTATGAATGGTTTATCCAATGTAGCAATGTCACATATGCTAAGGTATGCCATTTTTGTCATCTTCAATGTTAGCATACTATTACAATTCATTATATTAATAATTTATATTTGTTGTTGTAGGTTGATAGGTGAGTTTTTGTTACCACCATCAAACATTCTGCCTTGTTCGTACCAAGAATTATCTACCATTATGAATCAAATTGGAATGAAGTATCAGACAATACATGCATGTCCCAATGATCACATTCTATATCATAAACAACATGAATTTGCAACAGAATGCCCTGATTGTCATATTAGTAGATATCGGTCAGATCAAATAACAAAAAAGGTGCCTCACAAGGTTCTTTAGTACATTTCATTATTCCACATCTTCAATGATTATTCAGGTGCACTAGCTTAGCACAATTTATGAATTACCATGCACGCAATAAAAGTCAAGATGACATTATGTGAATGCCTATAGATGGTTCTGCATTTAAAGACATAGAAACAACATGGCCACACTTTAAAGAAGAACCTCGTAATCTCAAGCTTTCATTGGTAGCGGATGGTGTCAATCCATTTGGAGATATGAGATCTGTTTACTCAGTGTGGCCTATTTTTATTATTAACAATAACATTCCTCCTTGGATGTCCATAAAGAGGGAGCACATAATGTTGTCAATGATTGTACTAGGTATTTTTTCATTTAGTAGTTATGTAAATTAATTTATAAACACCACATCAAGATGGTCATAATAATTGTGTAATGTTTTTGTTCATTCAACTAGGTAAGTACCAAGTTAAAGATATGAACGTGTATATTGAGCCCCTTATTGATGATTTGTTGAAGTTATGGAATGGGGTCACTATGTATGATGTCTCTAGACCAATAGGACAAAGAACATTTCAATTCTATGCAATGCTTGTATGGACAATACATGATGCCCCTGGGCTAACTCATTTTTGTGGTATGTTATATATTGTTAAGGTCACGTATTTTTGGTATGTTATAGTGTTTACACATTATTGTTGTATGTTTAAGTTGCACATGATAATTGTACATGATCTAATTGTACGGTATATTTTAGGTCTTTAGACAAAGGGTAAATTTGCATGTCCAGTTTGTGGTCCGAAGATGAACTCTCGTCATTCAATAATTTAGGAAAGCAGGTGTTTGATGAGTTTAGGCACTTTCTCCACAATAATCATAAGTATCAAATTATTGAAAAACATCTTTTTAATGGGAAAGAAGAGACAACATCAAGGCCACGAAGAATGACACCTCGTCTATGGAAGTTGGAATACAATAGACTAAATTGCCGAGGTAATGTCATTCAATCTGATGATTTTTGTTTGAAATTTATATTTTGATATTGTCTTTTATTTACTAATGATGTAATTGATGCTCATGAAGGTCGTTAACGAATCAATGAACAACTTCCTAGAGGAATAAAAAGTTATCCTAGTTAATTTAGTAGGTTTTCATACTACAAGGATCTCCCAATCATGCATTTGTTTGATGCTATGCATATTGAAAAGAATGTAACAGAGACACTATGAAAAATATTGGATTGAAGGCGTGACAAAGAAAAAATTGCCAAAATTTGTAATGACATTCATGAATCCAATCAAGCACTAAAAAAATTCATTTAATCAAATAGCAATGGAGACCACATAAATACGAGTGCCCTTCCTTGGTTATTAACTGAACAACAAAGTGATGCATTAAAAGAAGTCATTAAAAAAATAAAAAATTCCAACAGGATTTACTACAAATATAAGCAATCTTGTATCAAAGAAAGGTGATTTTGGGCAAGGGTTGAAAACACATGTTTGGCATACCTTCATCAAGGTAAGTCATGTTCTCTATTTACAATATATTTGTAAAATTGCATGTACTTTTTATTATATTATTTTACAATATATTAAAAAGATCATTTTTTAATCATTGTAGTACATCTTACCTCTATCCCTCCCACACCAGTTTGACAATAGTGTTAAACAAGTTATATATGATCTTGGAGAATACATGAGGTTAGAAGTGTTATTTCTTAGACTTGTACATATATTATATTTATGACTTGCTTTACTTTTTATGTAATTTATTGTATATTTTTTTCTAAAATCTTGTTTATATGTTCTTGCGAGTTGAATCTCTTTTAGGTGGTTATCATCTAAATAAATTCATAAAAAAGATATAAAATATTGGAAGATAAAAATTCCCTAGCTTATGTGTGAAATGCAAAAGTGCCTACCTCCAACTTTTTTCAATGCTCAAGAACACTACCTCATACATCAAGTTGAGGAGATTGAATTGTGTGGACCTGTACAAACTAGGTCAATATGGATGGTTGAGAGGCACTTGAAATTTATGAAAGGCTTGGTTTGACAAAGAGCACATCCTGAGGGTTCTATGGTGGAGGATATATGGTATACCATACCATGGTGTACATTAGTGAATATCTTCCCAAGTTTGCAGCAAATATCCATGTAGATCGCATTTGGGATCCCAACTCTATTAACAAATTTGAAGGGGAGTACTTGATGGGGAAAGGTAGATTGAGGAAATTGAGAGGTAATTATATGATGTTATTGTAGTTTATTAATTCTTATAGATCTTCAATATAAGTTATTTCTAAATGATCTATTTATTTTCTTTACACTTGGTCGTGAGTGGGATGCACTACATTTGTATATTGCAAACAATCTTGATTGGATGATGGTATGGATTCAACAATCTCAAGAAAATGGTCACTCATTAACATGGGATGGTGTTGCATCATTGGTTAAAGAAGTTCATTGTAATGAAGATCCCAATGTTACGCCAATGGTACTTGATCTAGCATATGGTTTAAGAGGTAGAAAGGTACGTATAAGTTTACTAACCATGACCCATAAGTTTAATATCAACTTATAGATCGATGTGAATAATCTTGACATGTTTGAATAATTATAGATCAAACACCACAAAGCTATGTACTACCATGGCCGTAAATTTCACATAAAAAAGTTAGACGACACGAAGAAAAATTGTGATTCTGGGATAATTGTAGTCTTCAAGATCACTAATATTTCATCTAGAGATGACATACATCCTCAACAATTTGAAAATTGATACTATGGCATTTTGGATGATATATTTGAGTGCGACATTGATTCATTCAAATTAGTTCTATTTGTCATCAAATGGTACAGGCTACGACTGAATCAAAATGATCTTGATAGGACTGTTATTGAACATGATAGTGGATTTACAATGATTAATACAAGGTCATTTGAGCCAGTTGGAGATGAGCCCTATGTTCTTCCAAGCCAATGTGAGCCAGTGTTTTACTTTGTCATTCCACATAAACCAGGTTGGTCATTTGTTGTTAGACATGATCCAAGAGGAAGGTCGGTAAAGTATAATGTGATGGAAGAAGAAGATACTGAAGAATTAGAAGACAAAATAAATGATGATCACAGATGACTGTTACATAATGAAGAAGAAGAAGAAGAAGAAAATGATGATGATTCTGGTGATGTTGACGATGATGGTGATGATGGTGATGATGATGATAGTCATGATGATGATGATGATGGTGGTGCTGGTGGTGGTGGTGATGATGATGATGATGGTGATGGTGATGGTGATGGTGATGGTGATGGTGATGGTGATGGTGATGGTGATGGTGATGGTGATGACATGGATGAGGAGGATGATCAATAACATGATCAATGAAATGTATGTCAAGGTATGATCAATGTCATGTATGAGGTATTGATTTATTCATAAAAATTATTTTGACTTGTATGTTTGTATAATTAAGTTATTATGTGTTGAACTCTAATGTCATGGAGTACATTTTGCATCATGTAAATTTTGTCTTCTATGTAATTTGTAGCTTACATATCATGTAATTTTTGGCTAACTTAAGATAAATGATTTACATATGCAGGAAATTTAACGCCTTTGACATGGATCGACAAGTATAATTTATTATTTGGTTTCCTTCTCTTTAGTCAGAAAAATATATAGATCCTACTATGTCTCTCATTTGATGGATTGCAGGTATCACCAAATAGGTATTTGTCTGATCTATCTTACTCAAGTGAGGAAAATGTGGGAATAGAAGATAAAAGTGAGACATCTAGTAGGTCTAAAATAGGGAGATCAACTAGAGGTCAAAAGATTAGAAGAAAATTCAATAAATGAATGCAATTTTTCCTTGTTGAGGGGGGGTCATGTTCTTATGATAATGAGACAAGAGGTGACAGGAAGGTTCCCTTAAGGTACACACATTTTTAGAAAGAATGGGTACCCAAGGAACTACCTCCAGTTAACACTGATTTTTCTATTAACAAAAGGATATATCGCATAGCTCCATCTTCATTACATAGTTTGGGCTTATTTTACATGGATGGCATAAAGGTTAGTTGTAATCAAGTTGTTGAATTGATGGAGTATGTAGGACCTTGTTACAATTACAATGATTGGATGTAGATTGTGCAATATAAAAAAAGTATGTGTAGGTGTGGATTGTCAGCAAATTATCTACAATGCAAAGTAAATGATCAAACTAAAAGGCTCACTGTGTATATTGATGGAAGGCCAAAAGAAACAAGGAATATTGTAGGTTTTATAAATATTTCTCGACTTGTGTCAACTAATAAGCGGTCGAATTGTGTATTCGAGGCATGCGAGGAAAATCATGTATTTGTATGTGCGATAAAATTAATAAGTGTAGGGGAAGAGCTTCTGATAGATTACAATTTGAATCATGTAGATACAAAAAAATTCCCTATCATGGGACTAGTAAGTATAACATTTAAACCAATTGCCTCCAATTAATATTGACTCCAATGTACAATCTATTGTTTTATTAATAATTTTTTTTGGTAAGTTTATTACTTTCATTTCATTGTTGATTGCTAAGAATTACTAATCTTTGTCACAGGGCGACATGGATCCACCTCAAGATACAGGTGGGGATGTTCCTCACAGTACAACTTCTTCATCAAAGGTAAACCTTAATTAGTGTAATTCTATAAATTATATAGAAACAAATGTCATATTATTATGTTCTTTTCTTTATGGTTTTGGAGTTATTTTGATAGAATTTTACTGATATTGATGTCACAACTTGATACTTATTGATAGGGAAAAGCAAAAATGACAGCAGATCAATTGCGATCTGAAACTGAGGCAGCATTTGTAGATGACATCGCATCTAGCTCTAACCCTGTATTCATGGCTAGTCAAATAAAAAAAAAATATAGTAAAGAAATTCTTAACCTTGTAATGGAACCAAACAAAACTGAGGAGACATGGGAACTCAAAGAAGAATTGATATGTAGAGTCAATTGTATTAATGTAAGTAGTAATTAATCTTAAGCAATAATTAAATTTCAATAGATGTTTATATTTTATACTATCTTATGGATCATGATCTAAAATATGATGTGTTCTTCTTACAAGATTTTTTGACACCTGTGAATCATGGTCAATATGGTGAGGGTTGTAGCGCCACACAGCCTTCATGTAAATAATCCTTAAACCTTTAACCATTCATTTAACCTTTGTATGCATTATTGACTCAACTTATGTTTGGGATGCTTCTAGTACCCCATTTAATATTTATCCATTGCAAATGTCTTTGCTAACAATGTATTCTTCAACTCATGATGAAGTGTAGACACCTCCTTCGATCAACATTCCGCTATCAACGGCTACATTGTCCGCTACAAGGTGCTTGCAGACATCTTCCTCTTTACCAGCTACAATTGGTAAAACCTTATTCTTCTATATTTTTGGATGTGCTAATCATGCATTGATTATTTTTCTTGTGTGAATCTTATACACTGCATGGACCTATTTTGTGCACTAATAGATACACCTACACCTGGTACAAGAATAGATCAGACCAGTACTAGTGAAGATCAACCATTTCCTGGATTAGCCCGTGTTGCTAGTACTAGTTTATTTGTGGGGATATTGTTGTTGAACAAGAACAATATGTTTCTGTTAAAAGTACCAGAGCTTCCAGGTGCTTTAAAATTGTTATTATTTACAATGTAATTATAGTTTACTTCTACATAACTTGTTTTGGACTAATAATCCCATGATATTTTTGTAGGAAATGATATTTTTTATGATCATCTTTTTGAAATTACATTGAAGCTATTTGAGCCCACCATATGTAAAAGGTACATAGCTTCATAATATTGGTACAATAGTTTTCTTATCTTCCATTTATTGTACTATATTAAAGTTATGATATCTAACAATTTTGTTTTTTCAAAAAAGGTGGAATGAACAGGATGCTAACTTAAAAAATCAGCTCATTAAATCTTTAGAGGACCTCTTTGGAAATAAACCTTTTGACAGTGTCATGATTCTTAAAAGAGCATCCAAACATATAGAGACTGTGAGGAACCAATATAGAAGGGCTCTAAAGGATAACCCAAAGTACGAGCGTCCTCCTATGATTCCACTGATGGAGTGGAATGAAATAATGGAAGATGCAAAAGAGAAAAGGCTAAAGGGTAGTGGAATTCAACCAGAAGATGGAAAAAGAAGGTATGTCATGATAGTATTAAGTAGAATGTAATCATGCATTAATTAGTGATCTTTGTAAATATATAATCTAACATGTTTCAAAATTTTCATAGACTGCAAGACACATCAAACCGCACACAAGCGAGATTAAAAAAGGTTGGCCAACACAAATTTGGCTCTGGTGGCTATATGAAACTTCACTCTTGACTTGTAAGTAGCAGCATTGGAATTTCATATCAAATTTTTATATATAAGGTTGCAAACAATTATGTTTAATCAAATCATACATGTAAAAGTGACGATATTAAACAAAAAATACAGGGCACATAATTCAATATAGAGCCCACTGATGAAGACAAAAGAATAGCCTTGAAGGAAGGCTATAAAGTCATGGCTGCATGCCTATGCCAAGAATCTGAAAGCCATAACAAAGAATTTGTTGCACTAGATGAGACACGGGTAAATTGGTCAAATGAAAAGTAAATCAAATTGAATAGTTAATTTTGAACATAAATTGACTATTTCATGATAACAATGCGCATGACATTTCACTACAGCCTTCAAATCCTATCACATAACCTCGACATGACAAAGGCCATGATGTGCATCACAGTGGTGGAAGTATTAATTTTCTATTGGAAATAAATTATGTAATTATTAATAGAATTTAACATCTTTAATTGTAATTGGTCGTGTAACCTTTTTTTGAATATTTTAGAGCATGTTGAGGTGGCGGTAGATCAAAATGTTATTGTAAATGATGATGTGGCATTGTTAGGTAAAGAAAAATGCATGTTATGTTCTACTAGTTAATGAAATACATGTAACAGTAAAAAAAATTATGCGAATTTAACCCATTTACTTTTTATTGCAATAGACCCCCCTTTAGTGCAGCAGCCTCGTGCTCCTTGAGACATGAGGAAGCATAATAATTTGAGATCACAACCACAAGAGGAGGAAGATATTGATGCTCCTCTCAGCCTTTACCTTAAGAAATCTAAGAAAAATCCAAAAAATAAATGATTTCTTAAAAATGTTCTTTGATAAAACTTGTTTGATTAACTTTGTTGGATAATGAAAGAACGTTGTTTTAAGTAATTATATATGAATTTTGTGTATTAATATTGAATTATATGTCATGTTAATGAATATTTTTATGTGTTAATGAATTCTTGATTAGTGTTGCGTATTAATGAATGTTATATCATATTAATGAATGTTATGTGATTGTATTGCTTGAATGTTATAGTTCATAAATGGATGAATGAAGTGTGTAATTAGATGTTAATGGGGAATTTAGATTGATGTTAGAGGGAGGGGGTGAGGCCAAATGAGCTTCCACCTTCATGTGGTTGGCCTTGTTAAGTAGAGAATATTAAAGTATTCTCGAAACCAAGTGAAGCTCAAACTAACATACCTTCATTATTTAATCAATTTCATTCATTCTAGGTATTTTCTCATAAGTGCATTTTGAATGTGTCATTGTCAGGCAACTATCAAATAACAAACTAGAAGGGCCAATAGTCAACTTCTCATTGTCATTGTCTGGCATGATTCGGCTTCATTTTGTGTAAGTATTCTCTTATTGAATGTGTCGACCTCTCTTGGCCTAATCTGGATTATTTCATTGCTTTGTGTTTTGAGTAGGTGAAGTGTTAAATCAATTCCTATCTTCTATTCTTCGTTCATAACTATTATATTTAGGAAAGCACATCATTATATCATCGATGTTATGTACCTTTAGCCAATGTAGATAAACTCACTGTGACAAGCATGGCATAACATGTGTTCTTGACTTGGACTAGGTTGAATTATATGATTCTTAACATATTCAATGTTAAAGAAGGAAATATTCCATAAATGTTTGTTGATTTTTTATATAAATCTCTACACTGCTCAAAGGCAATAACAATTTCTGATTCAAATCTTGATAATTCTTGTACCTCATATGAAGCCATCTTTCATTTCAATCAAGCTCATTTTTTCTTTGACCTCTTAGGTTAAAAATTCCAATGATTATTTTACAGTTTGAGGCTTATGGTTATATCATTTGATGTTAAATGATTAAATCTCCAGAACAAATTGTGCAGAATCTCAATGAACTGCCTCTATAAAACAAAATATTTAGCATTTTTTCCTTTCAGTTCTGTTTTAGTCTTGGCAATTTGAAATTTCTTAATAACACATAAATCCATCTTGACACCTTTTGATGGCTAAAGAAAAATGGCACTTGATGTTTATATGAAATAGTAAATAAAATTTTGATTGTCATTATACTTTGAACATTTTTATAATTATAATTTGAACATTGAAATCTCAGTAATTGAAGCTCAGTATGTTCTGGTGACATTTAATGAGGCTTAATAAATATTTTTGCGATAAAGTTTTTGACTATTGGTAGATGCATCAAGTTTAGAAAGAATTACCTCATCACAATATCTATGGGCACATCCCTTTCCTATGAATGATGTTAAAGAAATGTAGCTATTTGCTGCTAAAGGATGATGAGCATTGTATATTTTATAAATGCTTTTGATGTCAACTGGAAGACAATTTTCACTGCAAATAATATAGGCATCTAACTAAAATAATAAGATAGCTCAATATAAGCATATCTCTAATGAATTACAGTATAGAATGAGCCATGCAGGGTTATGACTTTTTTAAAGAACTCATTGTAAAATATCTCTGCCTATGTACATGCCATGTATCTTTGCATTATACTTTATTAATTTTAGTTTTGTTCATGTCATATTTATTGTATAATCCCCCACTTGTGTAGATCAAATACTAACAAAAATCATTAAAACCTGTTGGAGACGTTCAACTTTATTGAAGGATTCAAGATTTTATTATGTTCAAATAGATTTGCTATTATTTTTCCCTTTCCAGGACAAACCTCAGAATTGGATTTCGGTTCAAGACGTCTTGTAACCATTTTAGTTAATTTGATAAAATTTTATTGACTAGGTAACTTGACTAGAAACTTTATGAAGATGATGCATAGCCAAATTTAATAAACCAAACCATGAAGTCGATCTGTAGCACTTTAGTTTGAATTGGAGATGGATACACATATTCACTTACTAATAGGGGTTTCCTTTTATATTTTTTGAAGACTACATCTGCTCTATGGAACTTTTGTCAATTTTCAACTATACAATTCTTTTTATCTCATAGTTGCTACATCTTAGAACCACTTTAAGTGAGGTAATGAAGCTCACTAAGTTTAAATGTGAGATGGACATGAAAATTCATATACTATTTATAATATATGTTTATAATTTATGATGACTGTATCTGTTGTATGGAACTTGTATCACTTTTCAACCATTTAATAATCAATTTCTCATAGTTGCTATACAATAAAATTGCAGCAGCTCTACAAAGTTTGATGGCCAAAGACCTGGTTTTCAATTTACTGTCTGCATTCTTAAAAAAACTTTATGTAGTGCAGTAGAAAATGTTTGTGGTGGGTTTCTATTAGGTAGTTAATGAAAAAGCTAGGAATGTGTTTTGTGTTGTCTCTGTTAAGGTAGATTGATCATGATAAGTCTAAATTTATCTAACAAGACAAAAATTGAATATTGAGGCAAAGGTAATGATTAGTTTATTCATGTTCCTTGTAATTAGGATACAATGGCCAGGTGGCCAGTTGATCTAGAGGAGGAGCTGAGATTGATGGCTCTGGAAATACGTGGTTATGTGGAAGTTGTTCTAAACAGTCTTGCTGCAAATGTTCCCAAAGTAAGAACATCCTCGCTTTAAAGCACTATAGAAATAGGAGTTCTTCTATACAGTTCTCATGATTATTAACTATTCCCTCAATGATTGGCAGGTTGTGGTGCTCTGCCAAGTTGAGAAAGCCAAGGAGGAAATGCTGACCCAACTTTATAGCTCTATCATGTGATGGTTAATTACATGTGGCTAATATGGTAATTGTATTAGTTATATTTTTTTTCTACATTCCTCACATTATTTTTCAATTCTACTTCAATCAGCTCTCAAAGTACAACAAAGATTGAAGAACTTCTCCAAGAAGATCAGAATGCAAAAATGAAACATGAGAGATTCAAAAAATAGGCATCTTTATTGTCTAGGCTTACTCGTCAATTAAGTGTCCATGACATTTGAGCAATAAGTGATAATTTTTTTGCAAACAGAGGTACTAGATATATTAGTTTTGTTAAGCAACATGTTTCTTTTCATTGTAATTGAATTACAAATTTAATTTCTTATATTGTTTATATCTATATACAGTTTTCAGAAGTCGACCTAGCACTCCAGTTTCAACAAACGATGATTGGAGAGTTGCATTTGATAATGCTGCAAATGGGTCCAGTTACTATTTAAATTTTGTTGCAGATTCACCAAGTATTAATTCTTCAAGGATGAATGGTCACAGTAGAAGGCTCAGTGACCAAACACAAAATGGTGAAATAAATTCTAGTTGACGGACTCCAAACCGACTCCCTCCACTGCCACCACCTTCTTCTGGTTCCATGTATAGATACTAGACATTTTTGGGATTTGTGATTCATTTAGATAACCCTAAGCATTGAGTGGGTTTTCCACGGTATTACCCCTAGTGTCAAACATTCAAATATAACACCAGAGCTTTCCTAAGTGATCTTATTCCAAGATAGCATTATTTAGGGTTTCATCTGTTATAGCACTGCTGATTTCAAGGTTTCTTGAAATCTTATTAGGTTGGCTAGTAGGTCTTTTGGCCTCCTGCATTTGTTATTCAATCCATCCAATTTTTTACTACTTGAATTTTTATAGATGTAATTAGTGTATGTATCATATAGCAAGGAATATCAATTGCGCACCATTTTTTCTCTCTTTCTTTTTTCTTGCACTGATTCTTCCCCAAATTTGATCTCTCAGTCAGAAAACAAAATGAGCAGGGACCCGTTGGCAACAAGCAGTAGAATGAGTGTGGACACCTGAAGATAAATATCTAGACTAATCACTGATCAGGATGTCGTTGGTGATTACTCTGGGTATTTATCTTCATTTGTTTTTTTTTTCACATTCCATATTTGGTCAAAATTTTGACTAATCAAAGTCGAAACTCTGACCAAGTTTGGTCTAAATAATGACCATTATGCGTCAAAATGAAGTTTCATGGGTTTGGCGTCCTAGTCGGACGGGCCAAATATTTCAACCAACATTTGTCAAAATTTCTACTAATTTTAGTCGGAATAAATCATCGTGGGTTTGGCATCGTGGTCAGTCAGGCCAAATATTTTGACCAACATTGGTCTAATTTGTGACGTAATTTGGTCAAAACTTAGTGTCGTGGTTTTAGCGTCCTGGTCAAGTCACACAAAATATTTCAACCAATGGTGGTCAAATTTTTGATGAATATATCGACAAAATGCTGATGGCAGTTCGACGAAGATTGGTGTCGAACATTCCACGATAACATGGATATGTCAAAAATACGACTAGGAAAATAGCAACCAAACCATTCGTCGATAAGTCGACCAAGGTTGGTAGTAAATTCGACAAATTTCCTGTCAAAAAAAGGTGTAAATTATACTAGTGTCTTCTCATCCTTCTTCTTAGATTTGCCAATCAATTGAATCAACCTTCTTGCATAACCTAGAATTAGGTTATCCTTATACCTCCTCAACTAGGTAGTTTAATCTTTTACTACTTAATCATCTCCATAGATCTTAGGTTTAGGTTAGATTCATCGAATCCTTCCAACATTTTTTTCTCCTTCTAATCCTTCTAGATACTTCTAAAAAATTCTCCTTGAATCCATGCATAAAAATGGTTTACCATGCATTAAATGTTCCAAGTCATTCATCCTTATCTTTAACACATTTTACATATTCTAAGAATTCAATTATGTTGGTTGGGAATCTCAATTCCTTCTCAAACAGTAAAATAATGACACTTGGTCATCAATGTGTTCTTCTGCTCAGTCATCACTGGATAACTTGGTCATTGCTAAAATTGTTCTTCTCGGCACTCATTATTTTCACTCAGTTCAATTCCTGATACTTAGTAATTACTAATGCTCATTCGACACTAAATTTTCTCAGCTTATACTGGTGCTCGGTCAACACTAGCATCACTCGGCTTATACTTAAGTTTCTTAATCTTCTGTTCTTTTTCTCAGTCAAGCCTATGCTTGCCATATTTCTTTCTTCATCTCTTATATGCTTCAAATCAATTGTCTTCTTCTCTTAGTGTTATAGATAAACAACACATTACCTTGCCAATGTGCCAACTAATCAAGTACCCATTGTTGTTTCTCATAACTCAACCTTTCACTAGGTATTCTTGTTATATCCTCTTTTCAACTAGGTCTTCTTGTTATCTCCTCTTTTCAAATCCTCTTCATCAATCAAATGATATGGCACTTTACTAGATAGAAATTGTCTCACCAATTAAGGTTTGACATCAATGACAATATAACAATTGTTTCAATTGTAGTTTCCAACAGACTCCATGACTCCCCCTGTGGAAATACTTCCTTTGTACATATGTCCTTATGATTATATCCCCTCTTATTTTTATACATATATCATATATCTATCTCTCTTTTTTGACAAATATGCCAAAAACAAAATTACTTACTTGGATTCAGTGGTGAAATCTTATCAAAAAAATATTGATATCTTTTATTGGCATCTCACAGGGATGACTCCCATGAATCTAATCATTCTATCTATAACACTAATGTCAAAGGTATGCACTAATTATTTTTCCTTATGAATTTTCTTATGTAGTGATTCAATTTGGGGTATCAAAACTGCTTGAAGCTCTAAAAGTTCCACTCTAATCTTATTTTCTTCTTTTCTTATCTCATGTTGCACTCCCATTAAGTGTTTTAGCCTTTGATAATAGACTTTAAATGTTCCAGGCTCGGTTGTGACCTTTTCCAGCTACTCGGTCAACTCTTGTTCAACAGATTCATATTTCTTCTTGATATCCTCAGTAAAGTTTGAAAGTAAACAAAACTTTATAAATAATGAAAGAATATATTTTAATTCAATCTCTAACTCTGCAACTAATTCAAAAAGTGAAACCTTATCCAATGCAACTGATTGAACTAAGCCTTCAATTATCTTATTTTCTATGTTATTTCAGTGTACTTCCATTAGATACTTGGTTGCCTTTGTACAGTTTCTTTCACTTGTTTCACCAATTCTTCCAATTGACTTAGCAGACTGCCCTTCTCATTTGTAGTAGCATCAAGTACAATTTCTTACAGTAAATCTTTAACACTCTCTAGCACATCGGTCTTTTATTTCTTGGCTAGCATTTTATCTTGTGTTTCTTTCATTTTAAGTAGATCTCTGAATTCAGATAGCTCTTTTGGGATTAAGGAGGAGATATCTACCTTTGGAATTACAATCAGTTGGATTAAGTCAATTTTAGTTTTCTCATGCTTTATTTTCTTGGACTTTTTCGTCTCTAGTTGTACACTTTCTCTAGTAGAAAACTTAAGGGAACTTGATGCCTTAATTACATCAGATGTAGTGGTATCCTTGGTTTTGTCTTCTCTTTCTTCTTCTTTCTTTTCATCCTTATTTTCTTCTTGTTTCTCCTCTTTCTTCTCTTCATGTTTATCTTCTTTCTTCTCCTTTGCTTTATTCTCTTCCTTTTCTTTTGCTTGTTCCTTCTCTTTCTCTTTCTTGTCTACCTTTTATTGTTGTCACATGGTCTCGATAGAGATGACCAGTTCTGCATTCTGATCTTTTGTAGTCTCGATCTCTTTGGTATCCTCAGTTTCATTTTGTTCAGTCAACTTTACTTGTTCGGAGAACTTCTCTACATCAGTGGGAATTTCTTTAATAACCTTTGAGATAACATCATTAATCTCAGGAAAATCAACTACTTGCTTAATAATTGGATCATCATCCATCAATTTTTCCTTTTTTGTATCATCAGTGCTCATTTCTCCAGTGTCCTTATCCTCATTAATCATCACATCTTCATCATGTTTTATTTCTTCTGCTAGATCATTTACAGTGATATCCTCAATAATCGCTTCATCTTTTTCTAGGGTTAAGTCAATAGGATATGACTTATCTTGTTTCTCTACAGTCTTGATTGACTGAATCAGAAAGAATATCTTTCTCCATATACCATATGTTTCCTTTTGTGCTTCTTCAATTTCACCAACCATGATCCTTAGTGATCTTCTCTTGACAAGAAATTTGTTAGAGTACTCCTTCAATGCTTCTTTAATTTCTTGTACTAATAACTCAGGTACAGTAATAGATAGGAATCTTTCCCTCATTTTCTTCTCATAATTCATTGCATATTTTCATGTTGCATCTATCTTCTTGTAAAGTTCACTAGGAAGATGGTTGTCTAATTTAACTAGAATAGTTCTAAATTTATGCAATGTAAACACAACTACCTTCTCGATCTTTTATTTTTTTTCATCACTCCTTGTTTCATATTTTTCATATTTAATTCCTATAAAACCTCCATAATTATTTATATTTTCAATAAACTCATCTAAGTTTTTCAATTTGAAGGGAAGGTTATGAAAAACTTTGAATTTTCTCACGTCTTCTGATTATGTCTCACTATCTTCTTGTAGCTTCAACTTTCTCCTTGTTCTACCAGATGTTTTCTTCTCCCTCACATATGTCTTAGGCTTTGGTTGATCTAATTCAAATTTCTTCTTCTCCCTCTGTGTGTAAGTAGACCTTTTCAATGGTCTTAATCCCTTAGGGCTAGGTGCTTCCTTTTTCACTCTTGTTTTCTTTCCCTTGATCTTAGATGGACCATCTATATCTTCTTCAACAGTAACACCTAGATTTTCTGACAAACTACTGACCATTCTACTTGTTTTTCTCTGAGCCTTAGGTATCAATATACCTAGTTTTATCTTATCTTTTACTTCTTCATATGTCCCATACCGATTAGCTCTCTTATCAACTGGTTTAGCTAATAGGAATCCAATCTGCAAAGATGCAGTGTCTATGTCAATTTTATATCCCATTGGTTGTAGCCAAATAGTCCTTGGCTCCACAAATTTCACTATACAAGTGTTGGTATTCACTTGAAAATAAATTGTATCTCGGTGCTCTTCCACTAACTGAGGTGGAATTATGAATCTCTTGTGCATTCTTGTTTAGAACTTAGTAAAATAATCATTCATTATCATATCAAAGTTGTCTCCTAAACTTTGAATAAAATCATGTGTCTGATATATAATCGGTTTATCCACACTCCATACTACATTACCAATTGATGAGAAAAAGTTTTTAAAGTAGAAAAATATACATACCAAAAATTACCTAAACTTCAAAGTGTTGGTCTTTTCTTTTGAGTGGTGTTCATATTATCATAAAACTATTTTAGCAAGATCTCACATAGATCAATCTTCATATCCTTCTTGACTATCTTGTATGCAATGTCCACTTCTCCACATGGCACACTATCTACTCAGGATGACTGGAAGATTCGGTAGGATATAACATTTCATTCAAATCTCAATTCAGGATCTTCAATAGTTGATAGTTTGAGACCTCTTCCATCCCATTTAGCTTGTGTCAACTCACACAACTTGTTCTTGTCAGTTTACTTGTTGGCCTTGAGTCTATCACCGATTGGGTAACCAGTCACAATATGTAAGACATCTTTTGTAATCTTGACTAGTGCATCAAGCCACATAAATTGATCATGAACTCATCTTAATACAATTCTCATTCAATCTGATTTGAATGCACTTGATACATGCACGACTTGCACTAAACCCTTGGTCTCCAAATGGATGTGCTCATCCTTCAAGTTCTAATTCACACACAGATTATGTAATGATGTGTTGATATCAGCTTGACAAATTTCTTTAATCTTACAATGAATGAATGCATGGAATATGTTTTCTATAAAAATTACTCTTAGAGGAAGTTAGTATATAGCTCCCATCTTATCAGGTTCGGTGGCTTTAACTAGGGGTAGCTTGTACTTTGGATTGACAAGATCAACCTTCTCAACAACAATGGGCTTTTGTACTTTAGGTGCCATCAATTCAACTATATAAATGCTTGATTGAAGTAGGGTTTTGTTTGAATATCAGCTCGGTAGTGCTTTCACAACTTGGGAAAACACCATAAATCACTTGAATATCCTTAATAATGCTTAGATCTATTTAGTCAAATGTTTGAATTCTCTTGAAAGAATCATTTTTGTAAAGTGCTCAAATACTCTTTAAAATGTTAGGTAAAAATGAAATAACAAAGAGTCTATTTATACCTTTTCCTTGTTTAGGGTTTCCAATAGCTATAATTTTAGCATTTAATGTTGTAACCGACTCCCTTTTTTCATAGATTACCAATTACACTTCCTTTCACTGAATAAAAAAATAACATAGTCTCTCACTGATCATAACATGAAATGTTAACTTCACAACATGTGTCCAAATGCATCTAAATATACTTATATGGATCTTTGTAAAAGTGTTTGGAACCGATTTAAGATTGAAATTTAGCTTGCAGTTCCTGCACATAACTTTAATTGACTAGGTGAAGATAGGTGCACTCAATCCAGAGGATGAGGTGTCATCGATTGTTCCAAGTGAAATTCCATTATCTTGAGATTTTCTTCTCCATGTTTTATCCATCGAATATCTTATTTCTTCAATATTTACTTGAACAATTTCATTTTTCTTTTCCTTGGTTGGAGCTTTGCCTCGGTACCTACAGTCTTTGGCTAGGTGACTAACATTATAATGGTGAAAACATGTCATTCTAGGATTTATCCATGACCTTGTATTGTTTCTACCATGCATCAAAATATAATTTTCTTCTATGTGTCAAAATCTTCCACATGTTGTGCTCTATGACCATACTTATTGCAATTGTAACAATAACCATCAAATTTAGGAGTGCTCAATGGTTTACCAATTTTACTCATATAGACATTGGTTGTATGACCAAGTTTCCCACAATGATAACAAATAGGCTTATTTTTTGGGGTGGGGTAGCAGTATCTCAATTGGTTTCTTGATTTGAGCACTCTCCCTTCTTGATAGTGTTTTTTTCAGTAAACCCAAGTCCAGTTGTATATCTTGGTTGTCTCTGACCTCTAAGTTGTTCATCCAATATTCTTAATGTTTCTTCATTCCTTTTCAATAATTCATTTGCATCCTTTTCAAATTTTGGTGCATTCTTCAGATGTTCATTTTCTAATCTCAGTCTAGCAATCTCTTCAACTTTCCTTGCAATCTCCTAATTAACAGTGATTAACCGATATGTCATATTATAGTGATTTTGTATCAACCTTTGTATTTCTACATCTTTCTCATTCAGTCTAGCACTCATTTTCCTTCTCTCATCTTCTACCAATCTCTTATCATCTTCAACTTTTTTTTTGTTCCAGGACTTCACACATTCTTATTGATTGAGCTTCTTGTTCCCTTTTCAATGATTTTACTTGATTAATTAGGAATTTTTTTATTTTCAGTCAGATCTGATATGGAAGCTTCAGATTCATTAGACAAGCATCCCTTTGATTGTTATTCAATTTCTTCAACTCCTTTCTCTTGTTAAGTGAATGCTTCAATTTTCTTCTTAGTTCATCAATCTGTTCATTTGCAAATTTCAGTTCCATGTTCAGATTGTCAATCTCCTTTTCATACCTATAGCTTTCCATCTCTTCAGATCTTTCCTCTCAAGTGGTTAAACTTCTTAATAAGAGACTCGTCTCTGATACCAATTGTTAGATTAATTATGAAAATTCAAGTACTGAGAGGGGAGGGGTGAATTAGTACTCTAAAAACTTTTAACTACTTTTCTAACCATTCACCGAATTGAAAACTTTGCTTGAAACATCATAAATCATATAAATCAAAAACATAAAACATAACTCATAACTCATAACACCATAATTTTTGGTCTCACAGAAATCCTTGGTCAAAGGGAAAAACTACAATGGGGATGGTACCGACAATACTTCACTACTGCAGTAAAAATTTTGCATGGTTAGAGCTAAAAAAATTAGCTATTTCTGATAGCTTACCCTGTTAAGACTATTTACCTTGCTAAGAGTATAAAGACTTATTTAGTCTACCTTACTAAAGTATTTTACAACTCTAATCTAAAACATGTACCCTATTAAAGGATTTACAAATTAAGATCTATTAGGGCCTACTTGGTTAAGAGATTTTACAAATCTGATTATACTATAACCAGTACTATAACTGTTTGTAATGATGCATCAAAAAATGCTTTTCAGACTCAATATGCTCACTATCATATTACCTCTTTTTGCATTTCACTCACAATTCAACTTTTGTACTTGGTAGCTTCAACTCTAATTCACATTTATAGTTCAATTCTAACTATTTTTTTACTCAGTATATTCTCTTCTCTTCATCACCTTCTCTCTGTAATTTCTCTTCCTCTTCTCTAACTCTGACTCTTTGATTTTCATACACTAATCCTTTTATACTCAATCTAGAAGTGGTGGAAATTTTCTAGATTGTTCTCCTTAAATGGTACTAGCATTGGTTACATCTCCAATGTATATATTCCACTTAATTTTCATTGGTGGATCTTACCTTGTAAACATGCACAATCATCTTGTTTGTATCTCCAATGTTTTACCAAACAATCTTCTTTGAATTTGTAAAAAAGTTTATGCTCGATGTCTAGATTCAATGTATCTATTAAATTTTGTTATGTTGGCATGTGTTACTCGGTAATACATTTTATTCTTACTTGGTAACATGTATACTCAGCTTGGTAATTAAATTTCTCTTCGACTTGGTAACTTCTTGGTGCCTCTCTTTTTTTGCTCAGTGCTTGTTCCTTATTTCCCTTTACCAAAACTATCTTTTCCTTTACCAACTGAGTCCTATGACTCCTTTATTTACCGACTAACTTTGACAATCAATATGACTTTAACAAAACTAATGACAAAAAAATAACTCTTTAGGAGTATCAGATGCATCCCCTAATACCCCTTGTTACATTTTACAGTACATTTGAAAGATGTGTGTATCCCTAGAAAACATCACTTTCCTATCTCATTTCATCGCCAAAAGAGGGTATGTTGCAGGGTACACCAAGAGATGGTGAACCATCCCCTACAACCCAAAAAAATTTGGACATGATTTTAAATAATATATATTTAAATTAAAAAATAGGATAGAAATGTCTAAAAGGACCCCCTTACCCCTTTAAAAATCTAAATTCATAAACCAAATCAACCAAAAGGGAAAAAAATATATCTTACTTTGATATTTACAAAACTTGTGCTAGAGAGAAAAAGTTGAAAGAGAAGATTAGGAAATCAAATCATCTATATAAGAGGTTATTTATTCATCTTAAATTTATTTTCTCAATTTACTTTGCATTGTTTCAAAAAAAATTAATTTTTTAACAAAGAGGAAGGGCATAGAGTTTATTTTTTCTTATATTTGTAATTGTACCTTTCTTTTAAATTCTCAACCAAAAAAATCATGAGCAGCAATGAGTGTTCATAGTGAGGGTATTAAAGTTCAAATGCAAGAAAGAACATATGTAGAACTCAGATGAGTATGGAAGCCACTAGGGGTTCTTCAGGGAGTGGAAGTGTAACGAGGCTACCAAATTCAAACCTATTTTAATGTCCTTCTAAACTCTTTGTAAAAGGCCCATTTAACCCCAATAAATCTTTATTACAATTTGCGTCACAAAATCATAAGGATGAAAAACAAAATCAAAGGGGAGTAAAGTATGGTGTTTCCTTTTGTGCAAAAAATTGTAGGGACAACTATAGAAGATTGTATTGCCATCTTTTGCAATATGTGGTCTAAGGAAAAAGTTTGTGGATAAATAACTCTAACTAGGAAAATTGAGGCAACTATATTGCATGTGGAGGGGGGGAAGAATGAAATAACTTCCATTTGAAATCTCATAGCCTAAAGTGTAATTACCTACAAGATCCATAAATGTTTGATTGCATAGGGAAGACGGTTCTACTTCTCCTAGAGGAAAACAAAGAACTACTATTGTTGCATATGTGTTTAACATACAATCACAAGAAGGTTGAATCCTCTATTCCTAATTTTTTAAGCTCATTCCATAACATTTCATGTGACATGTTTGTCATATTTAGAAAAATGTTCAAATATGTGATAATTTCAAGTCTCACATTTCTTCCACCTAAAGAACATAAGCTACATACAACACTCCTTGATAGAAAATATTTCAAAGTGATGTAAAATCCACCCATTGACCACTGCAATTTTGTTTTCCTACTTAACATCAATCACTAACTTAATCAACCAAGCAACTTGCATTTAATTTAGGAGTGGTGATTTTTAAACTCCTTTGTTCACTATGGTGGCAAATATTCAATAACATGATATATGCTTACACTCGATAGCCTTAAGCTTCTATAAGAAGGGATGTCCCTAGACTCGTACCTAAGCCTTGAGGGTTCACTCATGAGGACCTTTTCTATGTATCCTCTTATGGAAGGTCAAAGGCTTCGCAGTTCACACTTAAAGGGAGTTTACTCCCACTCCTCGTAATGATATCTTCAATCTTTTGTTAAACCTTGACTATTTATTAAGTGTATTATTCTATTTTAAACTTAGTTTCATCACAATAAAATATACCTATTTCCATCAGGTGTTGGTTCCGTACCCATTATTACCAATCATCAGTTACACCAAGTTACACATGCACATATGGGTCATATCACAAATCACACACATATGATTATCTCAAACATACACTGCATATATACAAGGACTATTTCATATAGATCATAGGTTGACAAGATGAATGGTTTTACCATACATCACATGCACTAAAAATTTATCTAACATACATCATAAATACAATAGTGAGTGGCTAATAAATGAACCACAAAGACAAAAGAGACTTTCCTATACAAGCATCATGGATAATACAATTCTCGGGTCATACATTAATCACAAAGAAAATACTTACTAGGTCATACAAGCATCAACAAATAATAGAGTGTCTAGGTTATACATGAATCGCAAAGACAATACTTACTGGTTCATACAAGCATCATAAAAAAATAATGACTAGCTCATATACAATGGCTAACAATCCCCTATTCATAGTGCATTCCAGAGAGAAGGAACATCAGTGCATTGTGCACTACACCATGGGTCCTATTTATTTCCTTGTTCTTGGACCAATGAATACTTGTGAAGAGGATTCAATACATCCCATACTACAGTGGGGGTCCATCCTCAACCCAATAGGGTTAACTATACCATCAAACAATTGGGGAGGGATTCAATGCATCTTATAGTATGTTGTGGGTCCATCCTCAATTTGAAGGATTTCTACAAGTAGTGAACCAACCTAGCTCAATGGATTCCAACTTTAATTTCCTAGAGGTCACTAGTGAAAAATCTATCCAACTAGGAAGAAATAGATTTTGACATATACCACTTGGTGATTTTAGTGATATTATCAACTATCTTCTTCATAATCTTGGGTAACACCTGGCATTGATCACCCCTATGTTATAGGTTACTGCCAGTGAACCCTCTTGATATCATGGTTAGCTTTGATCGTCACTACCTTCATGATAAGACAACTACCTTTGCAACCATTATGGTATAAAATCTTGGATATCCCCTAGAAATCATTGACCTTAGTGAACTAGGTGAATGTTGGCTAATCCAAAAGATACAACTATAGATATAAGGATACAATAGTAGCTATAGGCATTTTCCATTAGCATGGTCCAATTCCAACCTACTAATTGTTATTGTATCATATCCAGATTAGCCTTACCAATATCACCTTTGTGAACCAATTGAATGTCAACTGGTCCCTTGCAATATCCCAAACATCGATCATTGTCACAATCCAATGATTGCTTGTCACTACATAAATATCTCAAAGGTTCATACTTGTGTGGGTGATACATAACAAGAATCATAGTGCTAAACCAATGGGTAAATATAACATAATCAATTAATTTGGGAGTGTATGCATAGATTCCTATAAGTTAGAGGTTAAGACTCACAAACACATAACAGACACAGAACCAACACAGGATGACCTCATTTAAATCCTAGAAAATGGAGAAGGTCAAATAAATTTAACACAACCCCATTACCTAGAGTTACACCCCCTAGAACCTATGCCTATAGTCTTGAGGTCTCAAGGGTATCCTTCACGCAGGGACTACCTATATTCCTACTTCCAAATGAGTCAAAGTCACACATAATTCTCCTTACAAGGTCAATCAAGAACACCTGCATTTAGGCTCCCAAAATCAATATTTTGTTAATGTTTCCTTTCGAGTATTGATGGTTAATGATACTAAGGTAATCATAAGTAAGTTCACCATTTAGCAACCCATACTATAACCCTTTAATCCATGCATAGGTCATCATCTCAAATTTATACCTCACCCTATTATTCAATGTGAATATCCAAACCTCTTAAAGTTTCACCTCCTCGATATAGAGGTTGGGTTGACCTCCTAATTTTCTTGGTCACATAAAATACATTTATTTGTGGAGTAAGACACCTTTCCATAATGGCGCTAAAGTATAAATAACATTATTTTAATCATAGACATCTCATCCAAGAAGTTTAATCTTGATGCAACCATGTAAGGTTTCATTACAAGCTTCAAAATGAACAACACCTATTCAACACAACATTATAGAGTTGGGATCCCTTACAACACTAATTAAGCATATCTAGGTACAAGGTTGTAAAGAATTCTTAATTATAACATCAGATATACATCTATCACATTTGTGATTAAGCACATTATACATATTTTTGAATATAATCATAGCTCGTATGTTGTTTTCATGTAATTTTCTTTAACGAAAGGAGATCATTTCAAATAATATAAGTACCATCGTAATTAACGTAAGTCTAAATATAATCAAACATATGATGTAACACAATAGTTATAAACATGCTCTAAGCAAGTCGATATGTAATTTGAGTCCAAATGATTTTTGACATTATATTTCTTTTATCATCATATGAAGATGTACATTATATATTATGAATAATACTATTTGTAACCATTTACTCTCATTTATGCAATGGCACAATCTAACACTCTTGTATTAGTATAATTTTGTTTTTGTTATTACATGGTATTTCCACTCACCACTTATAATTGATTATGTTTTTTAAGGTTAGTGATAAGATACTAAGAGATGGTATCCTATAAGATTGCAAATGACTTATCTATTACTCTCGATGACATCATTTCTTATAAGGATATTTTTCTTATTTTAATCTTACAAGAATTAGGTGCAGCTATATTACCCTTCCCTTAGTTCATCTAATAATTCATACATTAGGATACTTATAGTTAGCCATAGAAATTTAACACTCATGTATTAGTATAATCTTATTATTACGTGATATTCTCACTCACCACTTATAATTGATTATGTTCACCAAGGTCAGCGATAAGATACTAAGAGATTCTATCCTATAAGATTTTAAATGACTTATCTCTTATTGTCCATGACATTATTTCTTTATGTGGGTGTTTTTCTTATTTTAATATTACAACAACTGGGTGCAATTATATTACCCTTCCCTTATTTTATCTAATAATTCATACATTAGGATGCTTATAGTCAAGAGATCTATAATCCCCATATTGCTATATAAAGCCTACATTCCAAAACTTAAAGTAGATTATCCAACCATATCCTATATTTCTATATTTATTTATTTATAGATGAATCCAGTCAAAGGCTCATTTCTACACAAATATGAATCTACCTTGGTACCTTCTTGGTGTCTCTTGTGCCTCCCATACTTGGGAACTATGATGGAATTTCATTGAGGTTATTTTTCCCTTACCACATAATTGATTTAGTTTTGTTGGAATATTCTTATTTACCTAGGAAATAAAGAACATTAAGTTGAAATGATTGGTTTATCTATGGGCTCTACTTTGGATAGAGTATTACAAGAATGTGAGATAAGTGGAACCTTATAAAAACCATTTCCTTAGACCTTTTTATATTATGATTCTTCATAGTGGTTCCATGTTTTAAGTAACTCCTATTATCAATATGAAATCCTAATGGAGCATTGAGGGGGCTCTGCAACTGTATGACTCCCGAGGCTGAGGTGTTTCTTGCTTCTATTGTCGTACTCTATGAAGACCTTGTGGCTCCTTCTTATTTTCCTGTGTGCTTTCATAGTTTTTCATGGTCTTTTACCCTCCGTTTTCTTTGTGTTGTGTGGTTAGGTCTCCTTTAGATTTTCTTTCTTTACTTCCCTTGTTTTTTTGTGGTGTGGTTAGGGTTAGAAAGAGATGCCTTCGAAGCTGGGTCCTCTCGGCTCCCAGCTTGGTTCACCCATGTGTGAGTCTAGAGTAGCGCAGATGAATGATGGAAAAGTATTAAACATGGATATTGATGGAGGGTGTCAAGATAATAATGCTCAAACGTGCCAGGGGAAATCCGCAGATGTTTATAATGAAAATGTGGAAGATAAACTATCATACAAGGACGTGCTTGCAGAACAATCACGACTTGAATGCCCTTTATTGGTCGTGTTCAATGGAGTCTTTCATGCCAGTAAAGAAACCCTTCGATGGCTCGTAGCCAATGGAGATAGACTAGATGGGGGCGCCACCGAGAGTAATGCAGCAGAGGGAGGAGAGTGTAGAATTGGTAAGTCTGCTCCCCATGATCTTTGAGCCCTCTCTCTTTCCCCTAATGAGGATATGGTAAAATTCATTAGAAAGGAATAGTTACAGCTTAAAGAAATTGCAATTTTCTTTGTTTGCTTAGAAAAGGATTCTCTGCCTACAAGGAAATTTTTTGATGACTAGAATGCTCATGTTTGGGGGAAGAAATTAGGAATTCAAGTTAGTTTCTGCAGGATGATTCAAAAGGGTCTATTTGTCATTTTCTTTAAAACACATGCTATGCAGGAGAGAGTGCTCAAGAAGAAGCACTTGAATGTGGGTCATTCTATCTTTAAATCCCTTTAGTGGTCAACCAAAGGGGAAGTAGAGTAGGTTGCAGCCTGCTCTGTTCCCCACTAGATTGAGATTAAAAATCTCCAACCTAAATTATGGTCGTTTATCTCTAATATTGTACACCCCCTCGGTTCTGTTCTACAAATTGAGGAGGCAAGATATACATTGCCTCACTTGAATGCGAGAATTTTGATGGCTCTTGAACCAAAAATTGGATTTTCAAATATCATCTTGATGGACCTAGAGGATGAAAAATTCTCCTAGGAAATTTCACTATTAGGAGATTTAGGCTCATGTTTTCATTGTAAGAAAAATGGCCATTTGAAAAGAGATTGCCCGGCCCTACAGGACTCTCAAAACCTCATTTTTGCTAGTAAGTTGAAAACTAATGGTAAAGATATTAGTCCGGAGATTAACAACCCTAATATTGAGAAAGATGCTAATAATTCTAGAGTTAAAGTGGCGGTTACAGATAATGGTAAAAAATCAGGTCCAGAGCTGAATGTGAATACAGAGAATAATACCAGTCATGATAGAATGGATAATGATGTCTTTGTCTGTACAAATAACCCTCTATTTGAAGTAGGGGATCTCGTGGTCATAAACAAGGGTGTTCATGACTCCCTAGATGATTGCCAACCAGGTAACAATCTTGAGAAAATTAGTGGCAAGAGTGATGGAAAATACATGCCCCCTCCCAAGCTAAATGCCCAACAACTTTCTTTAAGTTCTATTAATGATAAAGCTATGAGTATTAGGAGGAACTCTAATGGACCCCTGAATAGAGATAAGGGGACTTCGGGAGCCTTTAAAATAATCAATGGTCACAAGAATAATAATGCAATAGCAACATCCTTGATTGAGGATCTATTCACCAAGGTTAAAAAAAAGAAAAGGAAGATGGTTGAAAGGCCATCCCTATCTACTGACAGCAGGAATTCTGGGAAGAATATGCCAGATTGTTTCAATAGGCTCTATAACAATCCTAAAACATTACCTTAATGATGCACATATGTAGCTGGAATGTGAGAGGGCTGGAGATGTCTGATAGAAAATATGTGGTTAGGAAATGGTGTAATAATCTCAAAGAAAAGGATATTGTATGTCTTCAAGAGATTAAGGTAGTTGGGTTTCAAGCATTTACCATTATGAAATTCATCTGGGACAGGGCTATTGGTTTTCACTCTAATCACCTTAGAGGTAAAGGAGGCACTGCCATTTTGGTAGGACCTCAGTGGGCTGACAAAATCAACTCAAATGGGTCCTCTCCCTGTCATAGATCACTATGGGTTACATTTTTCCACAAGGATGCTCTAATTGGTGTATGCAACATTTATTCCCCTAATGACTATAGGGAACATGCCACCTTATGGGAATGGCTAGCTAATGGCCTTCCTAAAGCACACTGGATCTTTTTTGGGGACTTCAACATGGTAGAAAATAGAGAGGGTGAGTGTGGAGGCAATGCTCATTGTTGGAAAAGGAATGAACTATTTTTCTGGTCCAATTTTAAGAGGAAATTTAGGATTGAAGATCCCCTCAGGCTTAAAAAGAATTCCTTCTCAGATATATGGTTCACATGGTGTAACAACCAAGTGGGCAACAGAGAGTCTATTGTACGCTAGACAGGATGTATGCAAAAGAATCTATTTTCTCCTTTGAGAAATAGAATGGTCGTGCTCCTGTAAATGTCCCCCCCACATCTATGTTAGATCACCACCCAATATATGCTTTAATTTCCTTGGATTGTGAAGTTGATGCATATCATGTTAAGAAGAAAACTAGCTTTAAACTAAACACCTCGCTTCTTAATGATGAAGACGTTGATGATGCTATTAGAATGGTTACTAGTCTGTGTAAACTTTGTAACCAGGATTTGAACCATGTGGATATGTGGAGTCACCTAGTGGATTCTTGGAGGAAGATGTATCCTATAGTGGGGAAACAAAAGGCTATTATTAGAAACTAGGAAGAGCATGACCTTCAATGTAACCTTAATTCTACTGAAAAAGAATTGCAGAACAAGAGATCTGACTTCCAATTGGAGAAGAAGATTAAGGACGTTAAATGTCAATTAAGGAACATTGAACAATATAAGATTAATGGCTAGAAGACAAGAGACAGGATGAATTTGATGAAAGGTGGCGATAAAGGTTCTAAATATTTCTTCAATATCATTAAAAGAAAGCAGAAGAGAGAACGTATTGAAGGTATTCAGATCAATGGGGAAGTTTCTATGGATCCAAAAAGCATTAAGGAAGCTTTTTATAGCTTCTATAAAGATCTATTTTCTTCAAAATTTAATGAACACAATATCAAGAAAATGGAGGACTGTCTTAAGTTGATCCTAAAAAAGATCCAGGATTTGGAGGCTAGGAGACTCAATCTGTTGGTATCCTTTGAGGAAATAGAATGTGCAATCAAATCTTTGGCCAATGATAAAGCTCCCAGGCTAGATGACCTCCCTATTGAGTTTTACAAGCACAAATTAGATTGGATTGGGCAGGAATTACTAGAGTTATATGAGGAAGCCTTTAGGAAAGGATCTCTTGGTGTTGACATCAATAGGGTTGCTATTAAATTTCTTCCTAAGGATGGTGACAAGTCCCTAGTTAAAAATTGGAGACCCATCACACTTCTGAATCTATCATATAAGGTGATAGCTAAGGTTCTTGCCAGGAGAGTTGGGAGCCTATTGAATGAGTTTATATCTCCAACACAGACATGACTCATCAGAGGGAGATTCATCCTTGAAAACCTGATTACCAGTTGGGAAGCAATGCACTGGGCCATGAGCGAAGATCAAAATGCAGTTATGGTTTGCTAGACTTTGAAAAAGCATATGACGGGATTGAGTGGCCATTTGTTATGGAAATGCTAAAATCATTTAGCTTTCCTCCATACTTTTGTAAATGGATTAATATCCTTCTCAAAGATTCCTCTAATTATTGATGTGAATGGTGATCTCTCTAAAAGTATCAGTCTCCAAAGATCCATCAGGCAGGGGTGTCCAATTTCTCTAGCCTTGTTTTTAATTTACGTTGATGCCCTATTCTATATTCTTAGAGCTCCCCAGCTAGGTCCCCCTATAAGAGGTATTACTCTCCCAAATGAGGAACCATTGCTTAATGCTCAGTTTTCAGATGACACAACACTATTTATTATCATGGAAGAAGATAATTTTGATAACATGATTAACATTCTTCAGTTCTTTTGTGATGTCTCAGGAGCCAAAGTGGCTCCTCACAAATCTTTAGTCATTGGGTGGTCTCCCACTCTCCCAGATTGGCTAGAAAGGAAAGGATGGAAGTGGGTAGGACCTAATGATATTGTAAGATATTTGGGCATTCCCTTCTCTATTGATCCATCTCTCAAAGACATGTGGAATTAGTTATACTCCAAGATTGAAAAGAAATACATCAAATGGAAAACACATATGTTATATTTGGCTGGGAGAGTGCAGATTGTGCAGAAAGTCCTGTCAGCTCACCACATATATTTTTCCTCGGCATGGCTATTCTCCAATTATCAGACTAGGCAGATAGAAAATTATGAGAGACTTTTTGTGGTCAGATGGACTAGGCAACAAAAAAAGACACTATGTAAAATGGGAGTGGTGTTGTATGCCCAAAAATAAAGGGGGTCTGGGCCTAAAAGACATAAGAGATCAAGGAATGGCACTGGCCTCCAAGTGGGTTACACAAGCAGTGACAAGTGATGAACCTTGGAAGGTGTTGGTCAGAAACAATATCAATAGATCAAATATCAAGAAAGGTAAAGGGTGGAGAAATGTACCTCTCCATGACAAATTGTTGGGGAACATGAATCTCTCAGTTTTTGGTTCCAAGGTGTTTCAGTCAATATGGAAAGCGTGGGTCCAGGTGAGGGACCTTATCCTATTCATGGGAGCTAGTGGTGGTCCCCCTACATACTCTGTGTTGGACAGATCAGTCTAGTGGGAGGTGGAGGCCAATGACAAGCCCTTGGCATTAACTCAAAGCTGCTCTGCAAAAAACTAGGTGAAATATGGCATTTCTCTTGTGCAAGATATTATGATTGACAATCGGCTAGGGGATTGGGATGAACTATCTACTAAATACCACATTCCTACCTCACAAAAAAAGACATACTCTATTTTATCTAAAGTTGTGGGCCCTTTCATTCCTAGTAGAATTATGAACACCAAACAATTCATGCAATGGGTTAAATGGAAGGATGGTAGTGAGTTTCACAAGAATTCTACAAAGCAAATTTATAATATGTTGAAAGATGAGGTTGATATTTTTGAGAGGGTGAACCTTGGCTGGGGGCTGGATATCCCAGTCCCCAAATGGAAAATCTTTTTTAACTTTTTCTAGCACTCCCCGTGTGAATCTAAGAAATCCTAGTTTAGATGGGTTTTTCTCTTGAAGAAGCTAGTTGTTGGTAACACTTTGCCTCATAATCTAGGAGAGCCTATTTGGTGTGATTTTTGTTCTATTCTTGAGTCTTTTGAGCATTTGTTCTTTAATTGTACCTTTACCTAGAGTATTTGGTCTATTTTATTTAGGTCTCTTATTGATTGGAATTGCAAACCTGGCCGTCTTGGTCTGAAATTTTAGCTGCTTATGTTGAGTCTTTTAATTTGAAAATGAATACCTTTTGGTATGTCCTTGTGAAATTCTTTGGTTTTTGTGGAAAGAACAGAGTAGAGAGATCTTTTAGAAGAGAAGGAGACAACTTACTGAGTTTGGATGTAAACTCGCTCATTTTCATATCATGTCATAGGTTGTTGCTACTCTAGAGATTTCCAGGGATAGATTTATGACTCTCATGAGGGAGGGCCAACTGTTGATCCACAAAGAAGACATTATTTCATGTCAATATTTCTCCATGCACAAAGATATGCTTCAGCAGAGGGAACTTGACAGTCTTAATCAGTTCATCAAAGATCTACACCTTGAAGATAGAAGGCTATCAGGGCCTGATACACAAAGTTAATGAACTACTTTTTTTGATATAATATATTTTGTCTTGTAAAAGATCCGATAACAATGTTGCAGTCTTGTAAAGGGATACAACACTTTTTGTATTAACAAGCATCAATAATGTTATGTAATGTTCTATTAGAATAATCATTATGGTCATATATGTAAAGATCTGATGTAATCATATATGCATAGGTCTGATGTAATCCGGATACTATTGAAGACTTTGATCTAACCCAATTTATAATCTATGTTAATACAAAAAAAAATGAAATCCTAATGCCAAGTTATTGTACCCTTCAATGCCCATTCATTTTTTTCTTCAATAATGATATCTCTTTAAGTTTTTAAGAACAAAAGTAAATGATTAAATTAAACCATAAACTTCTAATTAAATATTTGGACTTTTAATGGCCAATACAAATAGAAAACATTGTAAGAACTATTTCTATCTCAGTAGACTCTTGTCTTTCTACATTGTCTACCTATAAATTCACATATCAATATAAATTCTACTTCTTTTTACATTTATGAGGATATAATGTTGTTTCAAACAATGAACAAATATTCTTACCTTAGTGCAAAAAGATTGGCATAATCATACCTTATAGCTCAATTAGAATCCATGTATGGTGCCTCCAAATCTATCCTTATTGGCCTGCAACTTAGAACCAAACATATTACAAGCTTCTTCCTCCTCATTTTCATATGATTTCACACCATGCATTATCACAGAAAACCTCCCCTTTCATTGTACTCGAGGATATTATAAGCATCAGTTGTGGGATTTTGATTTAGCATGAGCCACTCTCCTTTCTGAGTAGTACTCTCCATGATGAAAACTATAGTTCCTCCTCCGGAAGGTTATAACTTCCCCATATATAGTTGGCTCTCCTAGAGGATATTACAAGCATCGGTTGTGGGATTTTGATTTAGAATTTCTCATTGTATTTTCTTGACAAATTGCCTCAATATGTCATCTCATGGAATGCAATGGTTGTTGGGTATGCAAAAAAATGGATTTTAAGATAGTGTAGAATCTTTTGAGAAAATTCAATTAACAGGCATAAAACCAATTTCTTTACCGATGTCCTCTTTATGTGTGCCAAATTAGGAGGTTTGGAACAAGGCATGGGTGTTTGTGAAATCATAATGATTTGGTTAGATTATTTTTGTCAAATGTTATAGTTGCAAGCAACCTCATAGAAATGTATGCAAGATGTGGAAGCATACACTAGGCACGACATAATCCTAGAGAGAAATGAGGTTTCAAGGATTGTAATGATTATAAGATTTGCACAAAAATATATTTGTTATAAATTATTTTAAAAACTTTCAAGAAAATACAAAAGGAAAGCCTAAGGCCAAACTCCTTTTGACTGTCCCCCTAGCCTGTGCCAAAATGGGAGCCATGGAATAGGGTTTGGACATACATAGTGCATTACGGAAGGGAGGTTTCTACCAAATATTATAGTTAGAAATTCTTTGGTGGACATGTAGAGAAATGTGAAATAATGAACATTGCAAATGGATTGTTTGTTGGAGTGCCTAAATCTTTAATCTCTACCTCACAATAGCAACCAATTCCATTTCTGCTAATTCATCTATCCTTTGAGGGGCTTCTTTGTTCTCTATTATTTTTATCAACATTTCCCTCTCTAGATTAGAAATAGGGAAGAGGATCTAGAATGTGTGCACCCTAACTTCAGGGGTCTACGTGGGTCACCACATGGACCCCACACCTAAAATGAACACCGCTAGCTAGTCTAGTTGGCAACCCAAAATCAAAAGTTGAACCCATTTGGGATTACCTCACCACGTGTTTAAACATGATTGGTCGAAGGTAGGTGAAATTTTCAATTTTAGTGTGTCAACCAGGATGTGTACGATGAATAAGGCATACATAGGATTTTTTCCTTGCATACAGACTGGGGTGGCCACTGGCATTTTGACATAATGCCACCATATGAACCACCCTAGCTGCCAATACTTCCTGCAACCACATTACGCTACAACAAGCAACTGCATTTACTACGCATCAAGTCACCTTAATTTTGCTTAAGGGGACTCCTTTAAACATCACAAGTCCATTGAATACACCTTCTTCTGTGTGGATCGAGACACCTAACATTTCTTTCATTCCCACCCATTATGGAGTCTTCTATCATTTGGGAGCCGAAACGTGCTCATCATAGAACCTTACAAACATAGAATGCCACCATTATCTGCTCGCTCATGGACCAACTTCTGCTTCAACTTTGTAGTTAGTTAATAGATTTTTTCACTTTTAAACTTGTTTCCTTTTTGTTTTTCATTTTCTCACTTCATTTTTGAAGTTGTTGCAGGAGAAACCTTCGCATGCATGTGCGATGCTCAAGATTTTGAGGTGAAGGAGGTTGACGACGACGAGCGGTGAGAGGAGATATGGGAGCTTGTTTACCATTTGGTCTTTGATGGATGTGAGGATATCACTCCTCACTAAGGCCACCTCTCACCATTGGGTCTAATGAAAGCTGTGTTGTTTTGTTTTCTTTGCTTGTTTTGCTAACACTAACTTACACTGTTTTATTTTCTGGATGTCTTCTATTACAAATGACTTTTGTGTGTTTCTTTGTGTTTTTGAACATGATTTATTGTGTTCATTAACACTATTAACCTCAAGGAAATCATACTCTTGTGTTATAGTGTCACAACCATGTTCACAGTGAAGGAAACTCATTTTTTTCAGTTGTCAAGCATCTGTGTTCACATTCTGCCACCTACTATGCATATCTATGTTTTATTATTCATATTTTACAAGTACTATTGGTTTTCATTAAAAAATGTTGGGGTTTAAGGGTTTAATAAGCTTAATGATTTACAAGTCAACAATGATTGTAAATGGATTGCACTAATGTTGGGGTTTAATGGTTTAATAAGCTACTTGCATCATGGTTTAACAAGGATTGTTAATGGTTGCTTTTATTTTTCATTTTGTGTATTGTAGGGTTCCATTTGTAGTGTTTCTGTTTAAAGTAATGGATTTCAAATTATTTCTATACCATTTTTTATGTATGGCAATGGCATTTTGACTCTTACTGGTTTCAAGGTTTATTGGCAAATTGGGTTTCTCCAAGTTTTCATTTTTTTTGTGTTTTGCAAGTTTTCATAATTTGAAATAAGTTGTCTATTTTTGGGCCTTTATTAGGTATTAAGGCTTCAATAAGTTGTATGTATTTTGGATTCAATTTTACTTGTAAGCGATATACAGTCCATTTCAATTTAGTAGTTGTAAGTTTTCAAATTTAGTGTTAAGGGTTTTCAATTTCACTTCCATTGCTAGGGATTAAGGGCTTACTAAGTTATCTGGTTAATGGTTTCAATGTGGTTTTTAATGCTTTCTGACTTCATTTCATTTAATTAGTTTTAGGTTCTCAAATTTACTATCAAGGGTTTGCAATTTTATTTCCACTTTTCGGTAGAAGAGGCTTGCAATAATTATTTTTTTTGTATCAATTTCACTCCTAAGGGATATACAATTCATTTCAATTTATTGGTTGTAGGGTTTCAAATTATTGTTAAGGGTTTTCAACTTAAATTCTATTGTTGGGGATTAAGGGATTAATAAGTTATCTGGCTAACTTTTGGTTGAAGGTAGGCAAAACTTGCCATTTCAGTGCAGCCGGGGTGTACATAGGAGTTTTGCCTTGTGTGCAGCCTAGAGTTTCAATGTGATTATGAATTCTTTTCAAATTCATTTCAATAAATCAATTTTAGGCTATCAATTTTAGTATTCTAGATGTTTTCAATTTTATTTCCAATGTTGGGAATTAGGGTTTAATAAGTTACCTTTTTTTATTTCAATTTCACTCCTAAGGGATACAAAGTTCATTTCAGTTTATTGGTTGTAAGGTTTCATATTTACTGCTAAGGGCTTTCAATTTCAATTTTAATTCCAATTTTGTGGATCAATGGTTTAATAACTTAGCTGCTTCATGGTTTCAATGTGATTGTTAATACTTTTTGCATTCATTTCAATTTATCAGTTTTAGGTTCTCAATTTTAGTGTCGTAGATGTTTTCAATTTCAATTCCATTGTTGGGGATTAAGGGTTGAATAAGTTATTTGTTATTTGGATTCAATTTCACTCTTAAGGGATATAGAATTTATTTCAATTTATTGGTTGTAGGGTTTCAGATTTAGTACAAAGGGTTTTCAATTTCGATTCCAATGTGGGGGATCAAAGGTTTAATAAGTTAATTGCTTGATGGTTTCAATGTGATTGTTAATGTCTTCTGACTTCATTTCATTTTTTTCTTTTTTTGCCTCTCAATTTTAATGTTCTAGATGTTTTCAATTCCAATTCCAATTTAGGTAGTCAAGGTTTTCATAACTTATGTGTTTACTATTTTTGATATGATTGTTAGTGGATTCCGCTTCCTTTTCAATTTTTGTTCTAGGTTTTCAATTTTGTTGTTGATGGTTTTCAATTGCAATATGACTATTTATGGATTCCACACCCAAAAAAATTTTTTCCATCCTAAGTGGTCTAGTCGACAACCCCAAATCAAAAGATGAGCCCATTTGGGAATTATTTTCCACTACATTATCTTTTACCTCATATTCATTACCTAATTTATATGAAATTGTTAAGCCTCATACAATGTGTCGTATAAAACAGACTGAAAATACATAAAGATTATGAATAGATCATTGTGCACTGCAAACTCATTCCTTCAGCATTAGTCGAGCTCCAAAAGCTCAACAGTTATCCATAATCCTCTTTGTATTTTTAGTCAGTTTTATGTCTTGATGTTCAGAGGCCTATTGGTGTCCCTTATCATTTATTTTTTCTATATTTGTTTGTGTCCCTTACTCTTAAGGGTTTTCAATTTTATTTCAAATGTTAGTGATTAGGTATTTCTCAAGTTATACATAATTCATTTCACTTTTAGTGTACCAGATGTTTTGAATTTCAATTCCGATGTTGGGGATCAAGGGTTGAATAAGTTGTCTATTTTTTTTATTTAAATTTTACTCCAAAGGGATATAGAATTCATTTCAATTTAATTGTTATAGGGTTTCAAATCTAGTGTTAAGGGTTCTCAATTTCAATTTGAATTCCAACTATTGGGATCAAGGGTTTAATAAGTTACCTGCTTAATGGTTTCAATGTGATTGTTAATGCTTTCCAAATTCATTTCAATATATCAGTTTTAGGCTCTCAATTTTAGTGTAGTAGATGTTTTCCATTTCAATTTCAATGTTGGGGATCAAGGATAGAATAAGTTATCTATTTTTTATTTCAATTTCACTCCAAAGGGATATAGGATTCATTTCAATTTAAATGTTGTAGGGTTTCAGATTCAGTGTTAAGGGTTTTCAATTTTCATTTCAATTCCAACTTTGGGGATCAAGGGTTTAATAAGTTATCTACTTGATGATTTCAATGAAATTGTTAATGCTATCCAAATTCATTTCAATATATAAGTTTTAGGTTCTCAATTTTAGTGTAGTAGATGTTTTCAATTTCAATTCCAATGTTGGGGATCAAGGGTTGAATAAGTCGCCACAACTGAATAAGGGGATCTGCATTTACTACGCATCAAGTCACCTTTGGCTAAGGGGACACCTATTAACATTACAACTCCATTCAATACTACTTTTTCAACTCTTTGACATGCCACTATTGAATTCATTTCAACGTATCTATTCTATCCACTCATTCCTTCGTGTTCATTTATATTTCACATCATTGCATGTTTACAAACTTACCTAATATTTTTTGTATTGTTTCCTTCGTGTTCATTTCACTTATTGTTTTCTATACCCTTACTATTTTCATGCATGTTTGGGAAATCTCATTTAAGGCATTAAAAGTGCCCTTCACTAGGGAATGTCAAAAAATATCTTTAGAGTAGAAAGCCTTGTAAGCCACAACTTGCCATAGAAACAAGATTATAATTTGTTTCGATTTTGGAGCTCCTTAGGTGATACTAATTCAAAGCAATCAACACAAGTGTTGTTGACATGAACAAAATTGAAGATATAGAAGTGGTGACTTACAATTGTTTATATTTTATAGATATTCTACAACATCCTTAATTACACAGTGGCTTCAATGCTTTTGTATGATTGCAATGCACATTTGATTTAGAATTGCAATGCACTTTGTATACTTGTGAACATTTCTAGGACTGCAATGTGTATTTGAATTAGGATTTCAGAATGCAGTGCACTTTGAACTTTAGTTTTATATGACTGTGATGCACTTAGAATTGTGTTGGTAAAAATATTAAGCTAATGATCTTTTGTCAATTTCATTAAAGGCATCGAAAGCACCCTGCAATTAGGATGTTACAGTTACTTCATATGAATTTGACATAAACACAATTGAAGATGTGGAAGTAGTGACTTACAATCCTTTCTATTACGTGTAAAATTATAGCATGCTAATTATAGGGTCCTTTTGAGGCCTTTCTAGGACTATAAAGCACATTTGGTATATTCCTTAGGCTTGAATAATAGAAGACATGAACCATATGGTATAAATCAAACTGTTTAAGGGTTTCGGTACAATAGAAACCCTAAAACAGACAATTTGAAAAGTGAGTGGAAACCATTAACAGTCATATTGAAACCATAAAACAAATACCTTATTAAACCCTTGATCCTTATTGTTTATACCATAAAGTATATGACTTATTAAACCCTTGATCCCTAACATTGGAAATGAAATTGAAGACATTTACTACACTAAAATTCAAAACCCACAAATTGGTAAATTGAAATGATTTCAAAAAACATTAACATGAGTAGTGTCATTGAAAACCCACAAATTGGTAAATTGAAATGATTTCAAAAAACATTAACATGAACAGTGTCATTGAAAACTCACAAATGCTGAAATTGGATTTTGTTACCTAACATACAAAAATGCATGCATACATACATACATACAATCATACATAGATATGTATGTATGTATGTATGCATGCATGCATCTATGCAACTACATGTATGTATGTATGTATGTATGTATGTATGTATGTATGTATCTATATATATAGATATGTATGTGTATGAATGTACATGTAACTTTGTAGGGGCGGGGAGCCAGAACATGCACACCCTAACATCAAAGGTCAACAATATCAATTCTATTTACATCTTATTTTACAATAATGTAATGTCATGATTGGGTGAAGGTGTGAACAATTTGAACAACCCCAAACAATTGAAGTGTTATAAATGAGATGCAATCAACCTTTCATTCGTATGTGTAATTCTTAGAAACAAAGTAGTGATTATGTTGCACTTAAACATTGACAAATAGATCTACACACAACACTGCCAATATCAAATAGAATGAAGACATGTTTCATGTTGTAGATTGTATTTACATATGACTTAAACAAATAGGATAGAGTTCAAAACAAAATGCATTGCAAATTACTGAATCTTGTTCAAATCTTGACTCCATCATTGTACTACATGTGTCAACCCTGTATTGACAAATCAATTAACAAAAAATAGCATAGTTCGAAACAAAATGCATAGAAATTTACTATAAACCGACTATAATTTAGGGAAACCAAGAAGACAAAGTAGGTGGTGGTGAGGTGGGTGATAGCCTTGATGTTTCAATGGGAGTTATGTTCTCATCCCCTAGTGATCCTTGAGAGCTACTCAGTTCATCTTGTATTGGGTTGTAATATCCACCTCTGACAACATAAGTTGGAACTCCTCCACTATAGTTATGAACAACAGAAAACATAATAGACGATGAAGTTGGTACACAATTATAAGTCATTGAATAGTTTGGGAGGTTGATGTTGATCATATCCTATAGTACGAGATGGCCTTCAAGCGTCGACATGGATGGAGTGGATGGATTGTTTAACATCTTCTTTCTTTCTAAATCCTTGAGTTGCTCCTCAATCCTCCTTTCCTCATCCTCACATTCCTTCATTGCCTTCACTCATTTTTGTCTCTCCTTATCCTTCTTCTCTTGTTATTTTAGCCTTTCCTTTTCCTTACATTGAATCTTCTTTTCTTGTCTCTCCTTCTCCTTGTTTTCCTTTGCCAATTTTTATGCAGCCTTTTTTTCTACGATCTGCTAATTCTTCCTCTCTTTTATCTCCTCTATTTATTTCTTCCTTACCTCCTGCTCCATCAATAATTCCATGTAATCATCAGATGTTAACATATGGGATTGGAAACTCAATTGGATCCCTTAGTTAGCCAGCCTGCCATGCTTTTGATTGACGATGTAAACAAGAAGCTTTAAGAACATGGTCAACAACATTTCTTGTTGAGAACCTGAGGTCTCACATATTTGTGATAGTACACTTTCATCTTAGCCATACCCACCTTCATGTGTTTCTTGTGTCATATATGCATCCACGTCACTATCTGGTTGTGTACATTCTCCATAGTAATGTATAATTTTTGGCACAAATGTGGTGCGTGGTGTAGGGAAAGTGAAAGAGGAATCTTGTTCTTGGGCTTGCAAGTCCACACCCAAATTCTCATCCTCTTCTACCAACCTTGTGGGTGTTGTTCATTGTGATGACATTTCAAGGCTCGTTGTTTCATTCTTTGTTGGTTGAACCAACTCCACTTGTGAATTTGAATGATTCTCTGTTGGCTAAACCAACTCCACTTTTGAATTTGAATCGCAATTACTAAGATCGGCTATGTTTTCTGCCACATCTTCATTTGGCACATCATTTCTAGATAGGCTTAGCATGTTTTGTGTTGCCAAAACATCCTCACCACTGTGAATTACAAATGTGGTGTTTTGTTTCATGTCATCCATGAACACATCACAATCGAGGGGCCATATCCCCATTCTTTTGAATCCTGCTACAATGTTAGAGACAGTCAATGCCTATGTCAAAGATTTGTTGCCAATATGTACCAGTTCTGCCATTTTGATTTCAATATTGGGGAACTTAGCCAACCATGACGCCCATTCTTTTTTACATTAAGATTTGAATAGGGAAAACACACACATCAAGTTGCTAGAGTTTGTGAGATGTGTGTGCCTATAATGTCAAAAGGTCAATTCCAAGCATCTAGACCTCTTGGATAGTTGTCACATCAACATGGTTGTTGTGGCCATCAAACATCAACAAAAATCTATGTGGATGAAACACCCCCCAGAACAGACAGAGCAAAGTGGTGTAGCCAATTGAGGAACAACTCCTTCGCCATCCACACATGTTCTTGGGCTACCATGCAAACACCCAGTTCGCATTTTGAAATGAAATTCTACAACTTTTCATTTCCTTTGAACAAGTAGAATCTTGGAATGGTTTCTGTAGAAACATTAACACAACAAATAATGGTAATCCATTCACAGATCTTGGGAGTTACGTAGGATATGTTACAACTTTTGTTTCTAGCAAGTACCCTCATAGACCCATGTCTTCTCGTCTGCACACCAATTTCATCACAATTCCAAATGCGAGAAGGTCCATAAGGATTTGTAGTGTATGCATTTGACAAAGTCTTGTAGAAAGAAGACACTAAAGATGCTCTCAGATTCATGTCTCTATCTTTCTCAAGGCCTTATGTTGCCCTTAGTACAAGTTCCAGATGGGAGGCCTTAAATCCTAACCACCATGATTTACTAGGCATTCCATCCTTAAAAGGGGTGGGTCTGCTCTCACATATTTGAGCCACAATTGCCCCCAAGTTGACAATCTCAAGCCCATGACCCACTACAACCATCTCTTCGCACCATTGTATGAACTTCTATTCTTCTTCAGAGATGAGGATTGTCAAGGGACCTTTCTTGGAGGTTGTAAGACCACCCAACCATTTAGCGTGTGTGGCTATTGGAATACCCCATTTCTTTGATGTTGCCCTTATTGACATGTCGTGTCCTCAATATCTTCAAGGGCCCCTTCCATATTGGGTGGAGACCACCGCTTTTGTTGCGTCCTGGCCTTAGGTTCTCTAATTTCTCTAATATCCTACTTTGATGATGTAACAGGGTATGAATTGTTCACAACGAGAGGTGGAGTTGAGGTTATGGGTTGTGGAGGGAAGCGAACACCTCTTTTATGGGTAGACATACTTGTTGTTCCTCTTTTTGATACATGAGGCTCCTTCGACAAAATTGACTTTCCCATCTACCATATAATAGGAAAAATATGTGTTACAAAGAAAGAAAAAGTTGATCAATATGATACTAAAATATGTGATACAATAAGAACAATATGTGTTTTGCAACGTGAAACCAAAATTGTAGTAGAGTGCACAATGTGTACCCATGAAATGGAACCGAATGACCATGGCATTTTGTAGAGTAATGCTTAGTGAAGAACATGAATAGAGATGCTTCAATGAAAAACTCTTCTGCATTTTTTAATTGCCTGAAAGTCTAGTTTAATGTGTCTATGATGCTTGAACACATTAGTTACAATTCCCTTGTTTGGTTTTATTATTGTTTGGCAGTTGCATGGACATGATGTCTATTTGCTTTCGTGGACAGTTATGCATTAATATGGTGTAGAGATGACACTAGAGAGGAGAAATAGTAAGACATGAACAAACCTAACAATTACACTAGTAGTGAGTCAAGGTTGAAACTTTTCAGGTCAACTAGGTGAGGCGGGGTAGCTGGTCTGAGTTCTCTCTAGATGATTTTATGATTGTACACAAAAAATGTGGGGATGAAATTAGTATGAGTTTTAATGTATACCTTGGTAAAAAACCATGATGGGATTTTCTATGTAACTACTCTTTGAAGAATTTGTTGCTCTGAAATATTTTATGAGAACTTTATGAGTTGTGGACTATAGTTTTGTAAGAAATGTCTATTTAAATAGTTGGTCTTCCATGATTCTAGAGTGACCTTAAACAGGATAAGAATAGAAACAAGGTGTGGTTGGTAGCATAATTTTGACACAAGGATATGGAGCATGAAATAAATAGTCAACTAGATGAGATTGGCTCGCAATCCATTCTTGTTGTGCTTGAATTCTTAGATATGGGATCTCCACTAGGAATTTTGTGTGGGGAATCGGTTTGTGGGCTAAAGAGGAGGAAGTTTCACAAATATATGCTATGATATCTTCATCTACATCATTTGGAGGATAGGTTGTTATAAGACCTAGAGTTCTCAGTTTCCTGTGGGCCTTCAAATAGTTGTCTCTATCGTATTCATAGTTCTTCCCAATCTGATGGCGTTGGTCTCTGTTACTAATATCAGCCCTTAGTTGGGTCCAACTCCGTCGTCTGGATCAAATCATGGTTAGTTGTGCAATGGCATATGCATAATGCCAAACATTATAAGTCTTGTGACAAGATAGAAGGAGGATGTGAAATGGGATGTGAACATCAATGCCAATATAGAAGAAATTTAAAATTTGAAAACATATAAGATAGATAAGTGGAAATGAAATGAACGTCAATGCAAATATAGTACTTAAAATTTTGTAAACAAAAAATGATTGATAGATTGGCAACAGTAGAAAGGAGTTTCAAACAATGAGGAGAATATAGAAAGGATATAATAGTGAAAGAGAAATGCATACAAAGAATGATAAATAGAAAGGGCATACAAAACTCTAACTGAAATGAACATGAGTGGAAAACTAGAAATAAGGGTATAGAAAAGTGTAAGTGAAATGAACATGAAAGAAACAATACATAAGAGTTTCAAACATAAAGGATAATATAGGAAAAAAATAGAGCACTAATAAACACATACATACCTAAAAAATTTGCTTCAATTCTTTGTTGTCTACAATATATCAGCTCCTTTAGGAAACTATAACCTAAATGAATATGTATGAAATGGTGGAAGTTGAATAGGGTGAAATAGTATCCACCCTAAAATATATGGGGGAAATATGAGATCTAATTCTAAATCCAAATTCCCAAAGGAGAGATCCAAATTCATCAACCAAAAGGTTAATGCACAATTGAATCAATCTATGGAGAATACAAAAGAGGAAGAAAACCTTATATTTCCCTATGGATAATATGTGCTTAAAATCTAAAGTAATAAAAAGGTAATTACTAACCTCAAAATAGGGCAGATCTAGAAAATGCTGATTTTTGATGTCTGTGTGTAGTTTCGGGCAATTCTGCAACCTATTTCGGACTAGAAATGCTGAGACGAAGAAAACCTAAAAAACTTTTATCTTTCTGATAGCAGGTAGTCTTTGACCCCGATAAAAGGTCAAAGGCTACATTAATATTTTGAAGGTCGACTCTGACTTTGTTCGTAGATCTCAGAAGTTCGCCGAAAAGGGTATCCAAATCCAAGCTCAGATCCACAGTTTTACACCTGTACCTGCAAGAAAAAGAGGGTTTTTGTTGTTTGTATGGGGGGTTTGTCTTGGTCAAACCCCAATTTAGGAATTAACCTTGAAATTGAATTGAAATTGTATTGAGCATAAACAAAGTAAATGAAACAATTCACCTTGCTTATGTTGAAGTCCTTGTAGGGGATTCGAGTCCTCAAATCCACAAGTAGGGATGCTCCAATGGATGTAGAATGAATGTAGGATGTCTCAAATCAATGGCATTTGATCTTCAACATCAATCTTGAATGGATCTTTGCATATGAGGAGGCTTGGATAAATGTGGAAGGATGGATCTTCAAGGGGGCTCCAAAGAGATTGAATCCTTCAATGGCTAACAATGAATCTCCTTGATGAATGGATGCTTGAACAATTGAATGCTTGAATTCACTTTCTTGCACTTGAGGGCTTGAGATGAGATATGAAAACTTGATTGAGAGCTCTTCTCACAAAACTTGATGATCAAAATGAGAGAGGAAGGTCTCCTTTTATAGTGAACTAGGGCACAATCTTCTAGAGGGGCCACCTTAGAGAATTAAATCCCAATTAGGTCCTAACTTTTAGAAATATACCTAGATTAAATGCAATTAAGGATTTATCATCCCGAAACCCGAAATGGTCGACCTAGAGGCGGGAAAAAAGAATATTTTCGAAACAGGATATCCGAAAATCAAAAAATCTTGAAATTTGAAATCTGGGTCAAGGACGAGGTAGACCCCGCCCTAGGTCAGGGTCGAGGTCGACTTTGACCCTCAAGGTTGACTTTGACCTTAAGGTCAAAAACTTTAGGACCTCAATCCAGAGTGTTCAGAAATGCAGAAATAAGATGGAAAATAGGTGCAGAGATAAGTAGAATGGGGGAAGAAATCCAGATACATGCAAAGACCTGATCATGGCACTTAAAATGACCTCGGACTACTTACTCAGAGGGCTAAACACTCTTATCATGGAAGTGCTTCCATTTTAAGATGATACATTAAGCCCCCACTTTAGCAAGAGTATGGACTCGATGCAAACTCTTGGTAAAGGAGATCAAAATGAAAAGATAATCTTATCATAATCCAAGGGACAAAGAGAAACCTCAAGCCCCCAGGGACTCAAGTCTTCATCGACTCTAAGATCACAATAAGAGAGACATCTCTAAAAAGAGAGAGAAAGAGAGGGTGTGATTATCTCGCCCAATGAGAACTTATGTTCCATTGTGAACCACACAAGAAAACAGCGCAACTGGAAAGATGGAATTGAACCACCTAGTGAATGTGGCTACTCACTAGTCAACCCATCAAGGATTACCCTTAGGAATATTCTATTCCATAAGAATAAAACAAAAAACAAAAGAGATCCAGTCTTAAGGACACCTCTGACCTTAAGGGATCAAATATATATATATATATATATATATATATACCCATTTGATAATGGAGGGATCAAGAGATCCTAAAACATAAATCTATGCTTTAAGGATTAGTTACTAATCCAAAAAGGGAGAAAAGGTATCTTGAAAAATAATATATGCATACCGAAAAGTGTGTGTGTGCAATAGGTGAGCAAAGCGTATGCCCCCACGTTAAAGTCATTGTTAACACTTTAACAGGAGCAATGGCTTTAACAGAAACATAAACAACTCCACTGATTACGTTTCCACGTCGAGATGCCCCCAGACAAAGACAAATCAAGGGAAATATCACAGAAACATATAGAGAACACAAAAGGGATCTACCTACCGTGGGGTCAGTATGATCATAAGATAATATAGATATGATATTATTGCAAATGAATTGACACCATTCTACAATCACAAAGGAGGAAATATTACATAAGATATACAAAGAAGAATCTTTTCGGACCATGACATGGAGACCAAAAAGAATCAGTGCTACCATATCTCGAATCCAAGCAGATTACACAAGGAAACATGCAAGAACAATAACACATTTACAACATAACATGAAACAACATATAGAAGAATAGAGATACATATAGAGGAATTGAACAACATTTTTTATTCCTTTATCACCTTGCACCAACTGAGTAACAAGGATCGCATAAAAGAATCTAACAACATTTAGCAAACACATTACGGGAGAAGCAAAGTACAGCAGGCAAACACACAACAAAGCTACCATGAAGGAAAAGTCGATCAAGCGTGTCACCTACTCTCCCCATATCGTTGTATATCATTTAGGGAAGGTGGGTAACTCACAAGAGGGACTATCCAACACAGTAGGAATGATAGCCAGTTCCAAAAGAATCCTCTTGAGAATCACAATGTTCAATACTAGGTGTAAGTGTTAATTGTGATGAAAGCATATTAGGTAAATCAATGTCAATGTCAATAGTCTCATATTCATCATTAACATCATCAGTATCATCAAGAGTATCTTCTTCATCCAAATTAATCAAAATAGGATCCAAGATACAAATAGAATCATCATAATCATGCATCTTAACATCATTATTAGTAACAACTTCTAACACATCATGCATAGATTTATCCGAAGAAGGTAGAGATCTTTGAAGAACAGAATTACAAGCTTTAGCATGAGCACGACGTTTCTTACAATGTTCATTAGAAGATCGATTACGCTTTAATTTACTTGAAATAGGTTGAGAACTAGGAGGAACAACCACAAGATCCTTCACAGGTTCTTTAGGAAGATCGATAGGATTATCAGTAATATGAGGAACTTGATTAACAGAACTAGAAGCCATAGTTAAAGGAGGTATGGAAGGTGTAGGCAAAAGACCACGATTAAGATCCATAGGAGGTATGCTTAATTCAAGAATCTTACAATGTTTATAAGCTTGATATGAACAGAAAAGATTATCAGGTCGAGGAGGACATGAATTAGGTAATGAAGGCCAAAAGAAATCAAGAGCAACACAATCTCTAGGCCTAGAAGGTTGATATAAACTATGATTAACCGTCTTCACTTCTTCATCATGGAAAAATTTAAGACATTTATGGATAGGTGAAGCAACAGCATGCATGGCATTCAACCAAGGCAAACCTAGCTTAACTTGAAATTGATCAAAAGTAGGAAGAACAACAAAGGTAGTGTTCACAATTTTTCCACAAAGTTCAACCGGTAAAGTAATAGAACCAAATGATGGATAAAGAAAACCATTACAAGTCTGAATCCACACATCTAATGTATCATAAGAATCACGTTGTAAGCTTTTCATAAAAAGATTTTCTTCGGTAATAACATTGACTAAGGATGTAGGATCAACAAGACAACCATGAGTAGGTTTCTGAGAAATCCTAGCATAGATGTAAAGGGGACCATCAGGAGCTTTAATAGTCTCAGAGTCATCAAAGGTAATCAAAAGTTCTCGAGGTATTTTATTCTTAGGTTCTTGTCGAGGTTTAGGTTGAGTTTTCAATTTAGGCTTAGGTTTTGGTTGAGATTGAGATTGAACTTGAGGTTGAATCTGAGGTTGAGATTGAGGTTGAGGTGGAGATACAGATTGACCAACATGCTCCACTTGATTAACAACATGATTGAGATCATCCATCTTTGAATCATACAAAATTTCCATAGCAGATGGCTAAGCAATGGTATTAGTATCATGCATAGGTACGGTGATATTGACAAAAAGCTTTAGGATCAAACGATTTAGATGCAATTGTAGCAGGTAATAGAGGTTGAATAGGAGGTAAAGTAATCATATTAGCAGTTAAAAACCTATTCATAATAGCATGTAAAGATTCAGAAAGAGGAGTAAACGTATGATTTAATCGAAAAGCAGTGGATGCAGAAGTGGCATTGTGAGATGCAACAGCAACTTGATCAGCAACTGCATTCGCCTGTTTGTTTATCTTGACATAGTTGTTGAATTTTTTAAATTTGTTTGGGTTAGGAGCAGCATCACTTTTATCAACTGGAACATGAGCCATTGGAGTGTTGCTCTCAAATTGACTCACTTGTAATTGATAATGATGAAGTGTTGCACAAAGTTGTTGAAAAGAGGTAAATTCAGTAAGCAGAATATTATCTCTAATATCCTTTTGCAAATTTGAAATAAACATACGTTGAATATCAATATCAGGAATAGGATAGGAAATCTGAGCATACAAATGCTTAAGTCTACTAATAAATTCAATTAATTTTTCCTTAGTACTTTGTTTACAATGCATCAAATCAGTCAAAGACACTTGCGGGGCAATATTATTTTGAAATTGTTGAATAAAGGCATTGGCAAGTTGTGGAAAGGAATCAATAGAATAAGGAGGCAAGGAACAATACCATTGTAAGGCCTTGTCATGGAAAGTTCAAGCAAACAGTTTGGCTAAAATCCTATGGTCATGAGCATAATCACTACAAAGGATTTGGAATGTTTTAACATGATGAACTGGGTCTCCTTTTCCATTATAATTCTCAAGATGAGGCATATCGACTTGCTGAGGAACAGGAATACAAATAATGTCTTGGGACAAAGGACTTCCCATGTCACATGTAGGAATACTAAACTTATTTTGAGTTAGGGAAGCAAGTTCTTGTTGTAAGGATGACACAGTTTGAGCCAAACTGATGATTGTTAAATCATTAGATGAAATAGGAGTAGCAACATTAGAAACACTAGGTACAGTTTAAAAAGCTATAGGAATAGAAGACACAACTGGAGGAACACTAGGAACTACAGTTGGAAGCGGATTGGAATAAGTAAAAGGAACATTATGATATGAAGGTTGTGATGTAGGAAGGGACATAGGAGGAACACTCATAGGAACAGAGGGAACCATCGCAGTCACCAAAGGAGTATAGGTAGGAATACTAGGTAAAGGATTAGAAGAGGGTTCTACACTAGTGATAGGAGGAATCAACCCTAAATCTTGAGCTTCTTGAGCTAGAGGTTTAACATTTGAATGCACGAGGTGAGTAATACCATGCAAGAGGTGAACACCTTGATCACTATCACGAAGAACTTTCTTAAGAGCCTCAATAGCTTGAATAGAATCTTGATTATGGTTCTCTTGAATAAGCCAATTACCCATTTTATCAAGTTCAGTTGAAAGTTTTTGGACTTGTTTAGGAGGAACTCTTAAAGCATCATCCTCATCATAAGATGAGTGAGAAGAGTTTTGCTCCATAATAGGATTGGAATCATGAAGAATCAAATTATCATCTGGGATCCTAAGGAAAGGAGAAGAAGATTCGGGATCAAAGGCACCCATGATTCTATGACTTCATCTAACCGAAATGCTATAAGTAGGACTAAAGGTAGTAAAGCTCATAAACCAATGCAATGCAAATGAACTAAACTAACACCAAATATTTTGATTTTATATGAGATGCAAACACATAAAAGGAATCTAATACATGCAAGATCTAACACCATAAAATGTAATAAAGCATCTCATTCCACAAAAGAAATGAGAGTAAGTATGTCGGGTTCACCAAAATGAATAGGTGGAAATAGTGTTCATTCTAAAATGTATGGGGAAAATATGAGATCTAATTCTAAATCCAAATTCCCAAAGGAGAGATCCAAATTGATCAACCGAAAGGTTAATGCACAATTGAATCAATCTATGGAGAATATGAAAGAGGAAGAAAACCTTATATTTCCCTATGGATAATATGTGCTTAAAATTTGAAGTAATAAAAAGGTAAGTACTAACCTCAAAATAGGGCAGATCTGGAAAATGCTGAATTTTGATGTCTGTGTGTAGTTTCGGGAAATTCCGCAACCTATTTCGGACTGGAAATGTCGAGATAAAGAAAACCCAGAAAACTTTTATCTTTCTGACAGTAAGTAGTCTTTGACCCCGATAAAAGGTCAAAGGCTACATTAATATTTTGAAGGTTGACTCTGACTTTGTTCGCAGATCTTGGAAGTTCACCGAAAAGGGTATCCAAATCCAAACTCAGATCCACAGTTCCACACATGTACCTGCAAGAAAAAGAGGGTTTTTGTTGTTTGTATGGGGGGTTTGCCTTGGTCAAACCCCAATTTAGGAATTAACCTTGAAATTGAATTGAAATTGTATTGAGCATAAACAAAGTAAATGAAACAATTCACCTTACTTATGTTGAAATCCTTGTAGGGGATTCGAGTCCTCCAATCCATAAGTAGGGATGCTCCAATGGATGTAGAATGAATGTAGGATGTCTCAAATCAATGACATTTGATCTTCAACACCAATCTTGAATGGATCTTTGCATATGAGGAGGCTTGGATGAAAGTGGAAGGATGGATCTTCAAGGGGGCTCCAAAGAGATTGAATCCTTCAATGGCTAACAATGGATCTCCTTGATGAATGGATGCTTGAACACTTGAATGCTTGAATTCACTTGCTTGCACTTGAGGGCTTGAGATGAGATATGAAAACTTGATTGAGAGCTCTTCTCACAAAACTCGATGATCAAAATGAAAGAGGAAGGCCTCCTTTTATAGTGAACTAGGGCACAATCTTCTAGAGGAGCCACCTTGGAGAATTAAATTCCAATTAGGTCCTAACCTTTAGAAATATACCTAGATTAAATGCAATTAAGGATTTACCATCCTGAAACCCGAAATGGCCGACCCGGAGGCGGGAATTTTTTTTTTCTGAAACCCAATATCCGGAAATCAGAAAATCCTAAAATTTGAAATTTGGGTCAAGGACGAGGTAGACCCCGCCCTAGGTCAGGGTCGAGGTCATCCCTGACCTAGGTCAGGGTCGAGGTCGACTTTGACCTTAGGGTCAAAAACCTCAGGACCTCAATCCAGAGTGTTCAGAAATGCAGAAATAAGGTGGAAAATAGGTGCAGAGAGAAGTAGAACGGGGGGAGAAAGCCAAATACATGCAAAGACCCGATCAAGGCGCTTAACATGACCCCAGACTACTTACTCAGAGGGCTAAATGCTCTTATCACGGAAGTGCTTCCATTTTAAGATGATACAAAAGTAAGGGTATACAAAACTATAAGCAAAATGAACATGTAAGAAAGAGCACAAATAAGGGTACACAAAACTTGAAGTGAAATGAACATGAGCGGAATAGTAGAAAGCATACAAACGAGGATGTGTAAAAATTGTAAGTGAAATGAACATGAATGAAAAAGTAAACATAGAAACATGGATAATTACAAAATTGTAAGTGAAATGAACATGAATGAAACAACCAGAAAAAAAAAAGGTGGGAATGTGATAAACCATTAATGGTATGGAAAACTAAAAAAGAAATGAACATGAAGGAAATATTAGAATGGATAAATACATGCAAATGATATGAACAAAGGGAATATAGAAATAATACAAACCAGTAATAAACACATACATACCTAGATAAATAGCTTCAATTATTGTTGCTTTATGCTCTACTTTCTTTGTGCTCTTCATTGGGTGTTGAATGGGATGAATAAGATGGATTGAAGTCTACTTGTATTTAATTTATGCACTCTTACGAATTTGAATTTTGAATTTGAAGCTTTACTTGCAAGAATTCATCCAATGGCTACTTTAAATTAATATTTGATTGGTCTTTAATGGTTATTGGTGGCCTTACACAAGTTGATTTTGAAACTGCAGGTGGTTTATTGTTGAAATGACCACATCTTGTGCACTTAAGGAGGAATGAAGATACATTTTGGTTGGAATGATGGGACAGGGTCTTGTCTAAGTGTTTAAGGTGGTAGCATCTACGTAGGTAGTACATGACTAAGTAGTTGCAATGAGGTGGCAACTGTCAACATGTCTTGGGTCAATGTATGGCCATGCTACATTGTTTTGATTGTATCTTGCATTGTGGTTGGGGTGGTGATCCTCATTTGTGGGTTTATCTTGACATGTAAGTGATTAGCATGTTTTCTATTGCAGGTAGCCAAGTTGGCTTTTTTGTACTGAGCAGCCCACTTTAACCCACGTCAAAACCTGTCAGTGAGAATGACAGGTTGCTTGTCCGATGGGAAAGAGACCTAATTTTTTATTTGGTACATTTATAAAATACATAACTTGTCCTTATACGATGCATTTTAATATGTATTAAATTCTCCTGACTTTTTGATTGACTTTTCAAAACCATGTGGACATGTAATGGGGTCCAAGTGCTACCGTGTGGGCCCCTATTAGCTCCACTAACATCGCATGTTTTGGACCCTGCCCACTTACTGGCTCCTCCCCTACTCATATATTGTCTTGCTCTCACTAGTCCATTTTTATTTTTATTTTACAGCAATGGAAACCCATGGCTTTCCTTTTTACCTTCTCCCCTAAATCAGTAAAAACATGCTCTATCTTTTTTCAAACAATTTTGTTTTTCCTTCCACAAGTTACCCTTTTTTGTTGTCCATAGACAGGGAGCCCATGCCCCTAACTACCCTGACCATACCTGCACCATTCCTAATTAATTCTTGGTTTGTACTCTTCTTTTAAAATTTATTTTCCCCCGCATATACAGTCCAACATGGACATGGATGGCAAGGATGTGACAGATGAGTGTTGATCAAATAGTTGAGGCAAACTTGGATAAGAGATGGATGCTTCAGCATTATGGATGGGTGCACAAATATAAAAAAATAATCACTGATCAATTTTATTGTCACAAGTTCAATTAGCTGTTCTTTTTTATAGCTATTGATTGTTCAAAGGGGGGTGGGGGCGGCAGGAAAGAGACAAAGAGAATGCAAACTTCCAAATTTAAATTTTGACAAATATCATAAAATAAGTAAGAGCCTCTAATGTTTTATAGGTAGTGACTAGTTCAACCCATGTGTATGTTAACTAGCTTGATGGAGGATGCTTATAACATAGTTTTTGGGCTTTGTGTTATGTTCATGCATTGAACAATATCTCGAAGAACATTGGAACAATAGATTGAATTAAGGCAATGGTGTCAAAGGCAAGATGTGCAAATGTTCAATGCAACCATCATACTTGCTTTGTTCAAAAAACAGTTGAGGGAATTACTCAAACCATGGCTATTAGATACATGGCTACTTCATTGTGTTAGAAAGGATGCTTGTAAGTCCAAGATATTTTACAACTAATGGTGGTTGATGAGAAGTTGGGTAGATGGTCAAAAGCAAGCATGTTGGAAGGAAGAAGTATAAATCCTTGATGATAATTTGTGGTCCATAATGAGATAAGAAAATTAGCATTACTAATTTTATAATCTAATTTTTAAAATGTTGATTTATTAATGTTTCTAACTTGTCACATTTTCATTATTTTTAAAGATTTTAATTTTTGTAACTTGTTTGGACTTGCAGTAATAAGATTTGTTGATATTGACTCTCCTAGCCTACGAAAAATTTATGTTACCTTTGATAGCATGCTTGGGCAAACAAACCAAGAATTCATAGCATTTGCCCTATTTTGGGATTTTGCGAGGCACATCTTACTTAGGCCCACTAAGATGTGACAATAGAACATTATGACTCAAACTCAAGATGTGATTTCAAAAGCAGTTGATTTTACTAATTTAGTTCAGGAACGGCCATACATTTTCTCTAGTTTTGTCATCTTATAGTTTTCACTTGCAACCTTTGATCATTTTATTATAATTCCTATATAATATATATGCACATATTTAAAATTTGTTAATTTGTTTGTTGATTCTCATAGGAAATCTCAACCCAAGTCTAATGTTATGTATTAAGTTTCTATAATGTCTACAATTAAAAGATTTAGACATATCTTCCAGGTCATCCCCTCTGTGAGATAAGACTTCTACTTTGGAAGATTTGATTGTTAGCTGAATTAGAATAAAGATTTGAGCAAAATAAGATATTGTAAGCATTTCCTTCATATTATCTTTGGTAGAAATGAAAGATAAAGTTTTCGAAAGGACTGGAAAACTGAATGTAAAATACAACTGGTTTCTATACAACTGCCAGTTATATCAATTGTGTTGTACTTTTTTCGATGGAATGAAAAACAGGCTATGAGTTATTTATCTTTGTATGCTTTTGTTTTTTTCATTTCCACAATTTTGAATTTCAATGATTTTTTTATTAATTCTAAGTTACCCCGATTTGCCTCTAGACCCCTCTTGACCAGCCTGGGTACGAACCGGTACATGGTCCTGGTCCATGCAGGGTTCAATTTTTTGGGCCTAGTTCGAACTGCAGCCACAGCCAATCAGACCTAGGCGGACCACTATGCAAAACAATGAACCAGCGGCAAATTTCGGCGAACTGGGACCCATAGACGTCACTTAAGTGACTTTTTTTTTTACAAATTTTATAAAATTTTGATATCCATAACCCTAAAAGGTGGATATGAAAGCCTTATGTTTGCTTCTCATTCTCATTTGTGGTATGCAAGTAGGTTATTTTGACTTGAAAAAAAGCAAATAGGTGGTTGAGCGAGTTCTTGGTTGTGGAAGGAAGGAGTTGGAAGATTGGTTTGTGAGCTTTCTCCAAGTGTTTGTGCCTCATTCGTACACCTTTGCAAGCTTAGAATAAGTGGAAGAAGTAAGTTCTTGTTCCATTTTCTTTTTATTTTGGTTTTATTTTTTTATTTTTTTTCATTTCTCTTTCATTGTCCATAAGATCTTAGCCTTTTTTTCTATAATTTTCATTCTCTTGCTTTTAAGTTTTATATTGAATATGTATACAATTTGAAATTTCTTGTCATAGGAAAAGGAACTACAATGGCATCTACCTCTTCCTCAAAAAGCAATACCGAACAAGGAATAGAACCCCACTCTGATTCTCCTTTGACAAAGCATATTGATATTATAAGACCCCTTCTGGGAGGTGGTGCATTCCATTGGAAATGTCGGGGTTGTGATGTAGAAAGAAATAATTCATATATTCATGTGGTAGGCCATTTGTGTGGATACCTTAGTAGAGGAGTCATGAAATACCCTGGAAAAAAAAGGTGCACCTATACCAAATGCAACTGTACTAAAATATATTGAAGATCATGAGGCAGCAAAAGAGAGAGAAAAACGTAGGCAAATTCAACCGATGACATTGGCAATAAAACTAAAAGTAAAAAAAAGCAAAGGTAACACAACCCCCCACATATGTTGTGATAGAAGACCACCCTTTTTTACTACCTCAGCTAGCTGTGAGCCTGAAAAAACACCCCTTGGCCTTACACACAAAAGAAAGGGACCACTAGAAACTGCATTTCAAAATCAAAGTCGAAAAATTGCCGACATTGATGTGGCAAGATGCTTGTATGCAAATGGGTTGTCTTTTAATGTTGTTCGCTCTCCGTATAGGAGACAGATGTTGAAGAGTGTCAAAGAAGCTCCAATAGGGTATAAGGGCCCTAGTTTTGAGAGAGGTGTGAACCACCTTGTTGTATCAAGAGGTCAAGTTGATTGATGATCAATTGAAGCCCATAAAGGATTCATGAAATGAGACATGGGTGTCAATTGTTTCAAATGGGTAGAAAGATGCTAGAAATTGTCCCTTGATCAATGTCCTAGCGGTGTCCCCCTAAAGGGACAATGTTTTTGAAAGTGGCGCATTGTGAGGGGCAAGTAAAAAATGGGCCATTTATTGCTAACATTCTCATCACTGTCATTGAACAAGTGGGTGCTAGTAACGTTGTCCAAGTCATAACGGACAACGCAAAGAATTGTAGAGTTGTTGGTTTGTTGGTTGAAGAGCGATATTAGCATATCTTTTGGACACCCTATGCAGTCCATTCACTCAATCTTATGCTACAAAAGATTAGGAACACAATTGAGTGGATCAAGGAAGTGTATGCAGAGGTTGAGGACATCCAGATGTTCATCACAAACCATCACGTGACTCAAGGAATATTCAAAATGATTTCACGTTTGGAGTTACTGAAAGTAAGTGAACTAGAACTAAAGTTAGTAATTTAATTTTAAGAAAAAATTAGTATCATACAATTTCTATTTTTTTTTTTTTTTTATTGTGTAATGTGTGTTCTTTTATAAAGTACATATCTAATAGTTGTATTTTTTTGCTATAATTTATGTTACAAGTTGTTGAAACTTGTTTTGCATCAAATTTAATCATTTTGACAGAACTTGTGCAAGTGAAAAAGGCACTTCGCAATATGGTAATCATCAACAATTGGGCTATATGGAAGCAAAGCAACATTGAGAGGGCAGCCATAAAAAAAAAAAAGATATTGGATGACTTATGGTGGGAAAGTGTGCAATATCTCATTAAGTTCACCAAGCTCATTATGAGCATAGTTAGGTACACTGACATGGATAAACCTTGCCTTGAAGAGATCTATGATGGCATAGACTCAACGCTTGAGAAGATCAAACAAATTGTAAATGAAAAAAAGCAAGATCCTAAAGAGACCCTCTTCAAACAATTGCAAGCAATTATTGTAGAACGATGGAACAAAATGACCACTCCTCTACATTTGTTTGCCTATGCATTAACACCCAAGTATTATAGCAACCAATTTCTTGATCTACCAAGAAGGATACCACCCTATAGAGATTTAGAAGTGTCTGATGGATACAAGGCAACATTTGAGAGATTCTTTTCTGATGATATGAGAGATTTGATTACAAATGAGTTCGTAGAGTTTGTGAATGCAAGAGGTCTAAGTAAGGATACTCTTCATCATCGGTTTAGGAAGGATACTCATAGTTGGTGGTACCTCTATGGCAAAAAATTTCAAACATTTTAACCCCTTGCAATAAAAATTATATCACAAGATTTATTTTATTTTAAATAGCTTACTTTATCTTCATGACTAGCAAGTAATTTTTATAATTTTATTTTGTAAGATTAATAATTTTATTTTAATTATTTACCTTGTCTCGTCTTCATAGGTTGCTAGTTCATTTGCATTAGAAAGAAATTGAAGCACATATTTTTTTCATCCACTCAATGAAGCGCAATAGATTGCAATCAAAAAGAGCAGAAAACTTGGTATTTGTGCATTACAACTTGCGTCTTCTCTCACACAAGACTAAAGAATACAAAAAAGAGAGATGAATAGGTGGGATGTAAATGTAGAGCTTGCGAACTTGGATGCTTCCACTTCTCGGCTTGCACTTGATGAATTTGAAGATTTTGACGTCAATAATATTGTTGTTGTTGCTGATCCCACTGACCTTAGCTCTATTGTTGAGTCAACTAATGTTGAAGAAGATGAAGATGAAAAATATTAATACATTTTTAATTCATTAGTTGAACTTGAAACAATGATACTTGAACTTGATGTTATGATTTAGTTTTAATGTTTTGAATCTTTGATATTAAACTTAAAGTATATGATTGTATGATCATGATTCATGATGCTATGATTACAAGTTTATGGTGTTTAAATATTTTTATGATACTATGTGACATTCTAATTTTAACTCATGCTTCTAAGCTTCACAAATATATATATATATATATATATATATATACACGTTTTTGTACAAACGAACCCAAACCCCTTTTCAAAATTTTGTCAAACTTGCGAACCGGTTCTTCATACCCAAACTTAGAACCGAACTTGAACCGGTAACTTAGGATTAATTCAATGTTCCCAAAGCCTCTGGTAATAGTCATCATGCTTGGAATTTTTAATGCACATTGCATCCAAATTATGCTGAAGTTCGAAAGCAAACTTGTTGGTTTAAATGACCAAGGACTACTATATGACAAGCATAGACAAACAGAAAAAGTTTTCATGCTATTACAAAATATACAAATCTCTAAAGCCTATTCAGACCACTAAGAAAAATGCCACAATGAGCAATCAGATTTGGCAGAAACAATATTGATACATATACAGGAAACATCAGCGTAGCTTCCTTGTAAAAGCATAAACAATTTTAGCACCATCTCCCAGAATATCTTGCAATAAACCCATGAACATAGAACTTCTCGTTAAAAATCATCTGCAATGCAATCGCTAGCAAATAATGCATTTTAAATAATTCTGCAGATAAAATCATAACTCACCACTTAACTAAGATATCATCCTGTAAAAGAAAAGCTAAAATAAAACATTGAAATGTAGTGAAAATAACTCAATGCCTGGTTGAAAATAATTACTAGGCCAGGTGCTCAAAAGGTGCTTGTTAGTCATTAAACTTAAGGATTATTATCTTTGATGACCAGTTGATAAGAAAACCTGGAGCCATATGGTGTAGCCAATTTCAAATTATTGCTGGCATTTAACCTGAAGGTTTATTGTCATTGATAACTTTACGCAGCCTATCAGTTTCCTCATCAGCACTTACTTTATCAATCACCATTTGCTCAAATATGTCATCAGCGTCCTTACCAGCCTTGACACGAGTCGAAAGAAGCAAGTTGTAGATCTCTGTAGTCACATAGTGAATATCCCTAAGATGCTTTAAAACAGAATCTGCAAATTCTACATTCCCTTGCTCCTCCAAATATTTCAGAATGTCCATGACATTTTCAGAATGTGGTTTCCAGTTACTAGATCTCGCTCTCGATAAAGCTTTCATCATGGCTGTAACTGCCTTATCCATCTGCTTGCTATTTAAATAGCCCTGTGCAAGTATTTCCCATGTCCTACAAAATGGCCCGGCTCTTTCCTTTACGATACGACTGCTTAAACTTTCAGCCTTTTCCAGCATACCACCCCTCACATATGCAGCAAGAAGTATGTTAGAGACTCCGAAACCATAACTTGATCTTGATGACTCCCATTCTTCGAATATCTTCTCAGCTCCTTCAATGTCTCCAAACTTTGCCAGCGAAGAAAGCATAGATATATAGTTGTCCTTATTTAATTTATCAAAGCATGTTTTTAAGGAATTCCATACCCTGTAAACTTCTTCCTTATCACCAATAGAGGCGTTCATGGTAATAAGGTAGTCGTATGCTTTGCGCTGACCTTTACCAATCTTTTTTTCTGCTTCTTTTAAGGCAGATTTTGCTTTGTCCAGAAGACCACCTTTGATGTACATGTTTCCTAGAGCAATGTATGCAGTCCAATTTACACTATCATCATTAGTAGATTTTAATTCATCCACTATCTTCTCTGCATCATCAATGCTCGTCATTGCAGCACATGCATTGATCCAGAGTCTATAAGTATATGAATTTAGCTGTAGATTCATTTCCTTCAAATGCTTGATTGTTAAAAGAACCTTATCCGTCTGGCCACTTGCCAAATAGCAAGTCATCATTGTATTATAATGATCTATAGTCATAGTAAATCCCAACTCCTCCATCTTTTCCATCCAATTCTCTGCTTTTTCAATCAATCCCTTTCTGGCATAACAGTTGAGTAGAGCACGATAAGTGATTTCATTCTTTGCAAACTCCGGTAGATCTTGAAAATACTTCTCAGCTCTATCAATGCCATACACTTCAGTGACCAAATCTAACTGGACAAAATAGTCACCAGGTGTAAAGACAAACTTAGGGTGATTTCTCATCCACTCAAAAACCTGAAATCGTCATGAAAAAATAAGTTGCAAAATATGTTGACTGAATTGCTTATAGCATTGGCATGCAACCAAATTAGAAAAATACTGAATTTTTCTCCTAAAGGCAAAAGCACTTGTGAAAAAATATAACCTGATTATGAATACTGTAAATTAAACATATAATCATTTGCATAAGAATGATAGCATTGCTATAATGAACAATTCAATTTATTACATGAGTTCCAATGTAATTAGTAAGAATTAATTAAGCCATTGGCATCATTGATGAAGGCACTTGAAAGGCTTAAAATTGAAATGAAGAGCAATAATATTTTTTTCCCTATTGGTAAATGAAATGCTTATGTTAATTTAGTGCAAGAGCCCACCCAATAACACAGGAAGGCCATAAGAATTTGCAATCAACGGAGGTCCACAAAGCATAACTGTAGTGACCTTTTCACACCATTGCCCCTCTTGTGCTGGGTAGTTTAGAGGTTTCCTTATGTTAGCCTCAGCTTGGCAGTGTTTTGCAAGTCTCAGGCGTTCATGAAGTCTGAAACTTGGGTAAAGGTGCATGAATGTGAGGGGTTGAACACTTGAGAAGGTGCTGAATGAAGAGTGCAAAGGAATTCCTAGTTTACAATCCTTGGAAAGTTGGGAAACTCAATTAAGTGCTCAATTAAAATTTCTAACAATGTTTGAGCTTCTGATCTAGCTTGTCCTAAGACAACTCAAATTTCTGATTTCATTTGATGGACAATCTCACTTACAATCAACATTTTGGTCAAATCCTTAAGTATTAACTGAATACACTTAGATTTTAAGGAAAATTCCTAATGAGGGGTGAATTTCCAACCTCCTGCTTTAGAAAATTCCTAACACATGATGAATTCTGATCTGTTTTGGGGATGATCTTTATCGAGGCTAAAGGGGCATGCAAGTTTTGAATGAATAATCCTTACAGCTATGGGATTTCCACTCAGGTATTTAGCCTTATGGAGGTTGCATTTTTTACCAGCATTGATTTGTCCTCATCAAAGGTGATTTTGCACTTGACCATGAATGAAAACCTTTACCAAGTTGAAAATCAGATTGAGAATCCAGTAAAATTCCTAACAGAGTTCTCATTTCCAAATTTGCATTTTGAATGTAATGCAAAGGCAAACCTGATTTCCAATCTGCCTTTGGGAAAGATTTCCAAACCCTTGGTGAATTTCCGATCTGGCTTTGATGGCAAAATCCTAACAAAGGCTAGTATTTCCAACCTTCCTTGGAAAAAATCCAGACATGTGGGTTTCCGTCCAGCCTTTGAGGAATTCCAAACAATTTTAAGGATTGCGGTTTTAGTTGTGACCAAAATTCCTAACCCCTGGTCGATTTCCAACCTTGAAGATGCATTTTGTCCTAACAAGCACCAAATTTCCAACCGCTATGAGCAAAGTTGTCCAAAACAAGCATAGAATTTCTAATCTGCTTGTGATAAAAATTCCTAACACCTTGCTAATTTCAGACCTAGGTTATGAGCAAATTCTGAAGGAGCATCAAATTTCCAACCACCCTTTTGAGACTTATCCAAACACATGAAATTTCTAGGTCACTTGTAATGTAAAATTCCCAACATTTGTCAAACTTCCGCCCAGCGCAATGAAGAGAAATCCTTACACTAAGCAATTTTTTTATCTACTTTTGAAAAATCCTGAGACAGTCCTGATTTCCGACCTAATTCTAATGCAATATCTAGCAAAAATGGAATTCTGACCTGTTGATGGGTGTTTTATGACCCAACCAACACTGAATAACATCACAAGGTATCTTATGCTCTCTTGATCAAAATTTTGTGTATGCTAAGATTGCAAGCAAGGTCACACAGGTAATTTGCAAGGTTCCTTCTATGTGTGGATAAGCTCAATGGTTAATGTGATATGCTGGTATCATGAGGGGACTTACGTTATTTTCTCAAGTCACAATACTGGTTAATGGGAGCTTTCAGAAGATATGGAAATGGAAGTACCTTATTGGGATTTTCACAAAATATGCAGAAAGTAAATAAGATAAGGGTTTTGGAGTTCTACTCTAATCCTAAGAACTTAAAAGATGAATACTGGTACGATGAAATCTACCAAACTTTGCTTTGCCAAATCCAACAACTACACAAAACTGGTGCAATCTTCAATGGTTGTGCAAAGAATTTTCATATCCCAATGAACACCATCATAACAAACAATGTGCATCAAAGATAGAAGTAAAGCATCCACATAAAATCTTAGACCAATCTTACACTATGCTTAGGAATCGCCTAAGAACAAAAGGCATGAGCAAACGATCTCACCATAACATTACTATCAATCGCATTCCTCTAAGTACTTGAAAAACAAATCTACTCTAAAGGAGTGAACATTGAAACCAAGCAAGCATCAAAACACTTCAAGTAATCACCATGAAACCAACAATGAAAACTTTATCATCTTGGTAGCTCTTGGCAACAATCTCAAATTTTTCTCCTTTACAAATAAGAAGTGAGCCCTTTATATGTGTCTCAAATTACAATGGGTGGCCAAGATTGCAACAAAAGCAATGGCCAAAAATTTTGCCACCTCAGCCCTTACTATGGTTAGGGCTTGCAGAGAGAACCTACAATTAATAAGTGGGTCCACATGGACCAATAGAAATGCACACACCCAATAAGGTGGGGTGTAATAAATGCCCACTATGTAAGTCCGTTTAGCGGGAGAGGGGTGATAATAAATGCCCACTATGTAAGTGCATATTTCCTTGGAGACTCTGCACAATATACATAACAAATGTATCATTAGATTCTTTGAATTTAGCAATATTGTGCAAGTGCAGCTAAGGGTAGCAGCCATATACTTTGAGTTCCCATGTTCATAGCCTATGGGTCCCTTTCCTATCAAACCCTCATATGTGGTCATTCTTGCCAGCATATAAACAATTTAAGAACTCATATAGAAGGTTTAAGTCTTCTCTGAATTCCGCGAGTGCCAGTCAAAATTATCACTTATTAGCATCGACCAATCTACACATCTAATTCTGAGCGTTACTTCTTCAACAAAGTAAAACATGCATGCTTTGAAGTAGCAAGATTGCACATCCCATGATTTTGCTCATCATCATAACCAAATCTTTGTACTCCACCTTAAAATCAACTCCAACGAGCTAGTTTGGCGTCTTGGAGTGATGAGGTCTCGGCTTTGGTAGCAACTTGCACTTAGCTTCAACACATTCATCCGCTCATGCCTCGTACATCCTCTCAACACTTCCTTTCAATTTGTATACCATCTCCTTATAAATCGGAATTCCAAATGCTTCAACAATTGCAACTGGAGTGAGATTTGCTAGTATCTTGCCCACAGGAATCACAATTGTTCTCCGCTCCGGCTCATAACATCTTGCACACTGAATGATCAAGTCTTAGAACTGGATGGCCAGAGGACAACATGATACAGCCACAACCCCACTTTTGATAAACTGATTTGCTAGGTGACAGTGGATGATTCCCAAAGCAAAACACTCTCCTATTGAATTTCTCAAAATTCAAAGTGCCTAGGAGTCGCTAATCTCCTTGCATCTTGATAAGATTTTTGATTCTAACATAAATCCTTTCAACTCCTCTTTGATCCATCTTTGTCTCAACATGGTGGCGCCCTTGATGATTCCGCCATCTTTCCCTACAAAACAAAATAATAAGCATAAGAACGTGCAAGGAATTAAAATAAAATAAATTACGAAAAGGCTTTGCATTTCTTATCCAAACTTAGAATACTTTCGAACTTCTAGAGAGAGAAAAAGCTTTCAAATTTTTCCTCCAAATTCGCTCTGACTTCACAAATTTCTTCCTCTTGACTAACTTCTTTACCATCAATGTGGAGAATGAAATGAAATGACTTCATTTATATAGAGACCATGCCCCAAAGCTGCTAAGTTGGTATCAAGTCAATTTGGGCAATTGCAATAAATATTTCCTTAAATGCTTTGCATCTTTCCATTCTAGGATAGATTCCTTTCAATCACTTACAAGTTGCCATTAATTTCCTTATGCTTATCGACATGTGTCATGTTTTTTTCTATTCTCTTCAAAAGATTCATTTTTGAGCATTTAACTTCATTGACACACTTCCTTCATGGGTGCATGCTTGAAGAGGGTGGGATTTCAATATTAATTTATTTCCAAAGTTTATAATTAAATGTCATTTTAGACATGCTCCAACACCTAATTAAATTCCACCATTTTGACATTTCTTTACCTTATATTTTCCCACTTGACCAATTTCAAATCAATCTTTGCAATTTTAAATCTTTAATTTTCAGCACTTGGCTCAATTCTAAATTATTCCTTGTAATCTCTCTCATGGGTGTTGATCAATCATACTTAGAAAATTTCGAACCTTTTCAATTTTCATTAAATCAATCTTCTCTATATCACCTTAGGCATAAATGAGATGCCTAGAAGACTTTTGAACACTTAGATAATTCCTTGCAATGAATTCTTCTCCCTAGTGAATTAGCCTAGTTGATGGAATTTCTCAATCTTAAAGAATTTTCAACATCTCCACACAATGTCGTGTCTTGAGCACAAATAAGACTCAGAGAATTTCAACACTTGAATAAATTTCCTTGGTCGCACAAATTTCATAGCTTGGGCATGGATTAGACCAAGTGGTGGAATCTTAAATTTTAGCCCATTTTCCTTGCCACTCATGTATTTCAGGCCTATGGGTGCATATGAAACTAGGTGGAGAATTTTATGCCTTGGAGAATTTTCCTTGACCACATGGAATTTGCCCTCGAGGGCGCATATAAGCTCATGTGGCAGATTTTTTAACTAGAGCACAATTCCTTGCCCATGGTAAAATAGCCCCCTAAAGCACAAATTGAGCCTAGTGGAGGATTTTTCCACTTGATGAATTCCTTGACCTTGGTGAAATCGCGCTCATGGGCACATCTAGAGGTGAGTGAAGGAATTTACTTGCCTTAGTCGTTTTTGCACCTCCACCTTCTTCCTTTGGTCCAAACTTAGTCAATTCTTCAATATCTCTCCCCTCAAACTTGGGCGCATAATAGACTTTGTAAAGGATTTTTTATTACTTAGCCATATTTCCATGTTGCTATTTCAAAATTTGCTCCCAAATGGTACCCACCTAAGGATTTTGCATCTTGGGCGCAATTCCTTACCACCCCAGGATTGGCACGCCCTTGGGTGCATTTTGGCTCTAATGGAGGAATTTGATTCTGGAGCACAATTCCTTGAGAGTCAAGGATTGGCACCCTTCGGCTCATTTTATCCCATGTGAAGGATTTTTCCATTTCTAATGAATTCCCTAACCCTATTGAAAGTGCACTCGTGGGCGCATTTGACCATGGGTGGGGTAATTTCATGTACTTAACTATTTTCCTACATTCCCCACGTACTTTGATTGACATTTTGCCAATTTCACATTTTTACTTGATTTCCATTTTTCCAATTTAGGGTATTGACAATATTGGGTTCTCCAAACTTAATGAACTTTCATGCCTTTTCGTGCTTTTTCATGCTTTTCTATGCTTTTTCAATGATATTTCTGGACTTTGTAAATTTTTGAGCTTTTCTCTTCTTGATGCTTTTTCGTGCCTTTTCACTTTCTCATATGCTTTTCCAATGCTTTTTTATGCTTTTCAAATTGCCTTTTTCAAGAGATGCTTTTTCAAGAGATTATTTTTCAAACTTCAAGCTTCTTAGACCAACTGCACCATTTGATCATATTTCTAAATATAGATTTGGATCCCCTTTTTCCTCTTCAGCAAGAGTTCATCAGTTGTCAAGACAAACCTGCCAAAAATAAACTTACTATAAATAGCAAACTTGTTCAAATGTGAAACTAAGACAAATTGGGACTTACTAAAAATAGACATCCCTAAAATATAGGAAACTCTAAAAAATATGAACCACTTCAAAACTCTAAATGAAGTCAATTTGAGACCCGATAAAACTTACTAAAAATAGAAATTCCCTATAAAATAGGAATCTCTCCAAATGACTCAAGATTTCACTAGTTCATTATTTAAAGGATTTTAAACTCAACACTTCATCGTCACAATTATTAATCAAGAAACCCTCCAAAACTAAAACCCTAAAAGGCAAGAAACAACTCTCCATTCTAGACTTGGCTAACTTCATCAATTCTCATTTAAAACACGAGGAACCTCAGGGCACTGACACAAAACTACCAAGAACCAAAGCCAAAAAGGCCAAGTGGACCCAAAAAGTAGGGGGTCCCCATTTGCAATGGGGCAATGTGTGAAAAGGTAACAACATGACTTGTCTTACGATAAAATTCCAAACAAGCAATGAAATCCAATTTAGAGAAATCCGATCCGATCAAAACATGGATTTCCGACCTGATTTAGGAGCTTAAACAAATCCCTCAAGGAAAATTCCTAATGAGGGTCAAAATTTTGACCCCTCATAGGTATAATTTTGAAGGAAAATTTGGGGGAAGTCGTCCCAGCTAGTGCTGAGATCCAAATTGTTGAGGATCGGCTTGCTAGGAGATGCAAGCAAAAACATTTAATTGCTAATAAGATCGACAAGCTTAGGGGAAGGAGAGTTGTTGAATTAAATTGTTTAAGTTAAGGTCGGCCTATTTGGGGGTGTTATATTAAATCGATGTTGTTAATAGAGGAGATGAAAGCTCCTTATATAGATTTACAAAGAGTGAACTAAAGACGAAAGAGAAACTGCCTAATAAACTAAAGACTAACTAAGATGACCATTAAAGAAACATTACAATATTCTAATACCCTCCCTTAATGGTCATCGTCTAACTACTCTGCAAAAGCCTACATGTCTTGTGGTCATAAATTTTTCAAACATTATGCTGCTGCTGAGAACCTCCACAGATCTATAGAATGTAAATGACCAAGAATAGCCAAAATCCGTCTAGAAAAAAATTTAAAGAAGGCTGCCCCCTTCTTCAAAATGCTCTGCAATAAGAGGCAAGAGCCTACCACTGACTCTACCACTGACTTTGCCACTGAGATGAGTCAGCCACTAACCCTCCTAGAATCTGCAAAATATTTGACTAGAAATCATTACAAAATGTCCAACCTGATGTTGGATAACAGAGTTGTCCCTCCCTAGAGCCAAAGACACGCACCGAGAACAGCTGCCATGATTTTGCAGAAGAGCACGACACCCCAGAACAAATTGCAAAAAATCACGATTTTTGAGGGAAAAAATTGCCAAACCCAAAGATTAAAAATTATCATTTTTTTTTTGTAAAAAGACGATAAAAACCCACAAAACTTTACGAGTTACAAAATCCAAAAACGATTTTAGTTTAAAATTGAAAAACCAAACACAATTTTTGAGGTGAAAAATTGATCAAAAACCCAACACAATTTTTGAGGTGAAAATTTGATCAAAACCCAGCATGATTTTTGAGGTGAAAAATCAATCAAAACCAAGCAACAAAATCCGAGAGACATGGATCAACATACAAAGCATCATTTTTGCAGAAAAAACAGTAAAACCAAACAAATAATTTTGAGGGAGATATTATAAACCCAACAGATAATTTTTAAAGGAAAAAAATTATAAAAACCCATTTAAGAAACCTTCATGCGACAAAAGATGAGACTTTGTGCGGTAAAACAACACATGCAAGAACATGCAACTCACAAAAAGCACATGTAACCAGCATGCAAGAACATGCAACAAACATGCAACCTTCGAAAATCAGAGACTTTTGTTCAAATCATGAAATCACGCGATCAAAACACTCAACCAGGCTTGTGATTTTCAGCAAAAATCTTTGAAGATGAACAACAAAATTTTCATAAAATACCTCCAATTTTTATTTTAAAAAATCGAAAAACAATTTTTTGGAAAAAACTTCCAAATCAGAAGAGGCTTGAATTTTTCATAAAAAATTTGTCAACTTTTATAGAATCCCATCGACCTGCTCTGATACCATGTTATGGTAAATCGATGTTGTTAACAGAGGAGATGAAATCTCCTTATATAGATTTACAAAGACAATTTTTCTAAAAGAAACAATCGTGAACTAAAGACAAAAATAGAAACTGCCTAATAAACTAAAGACTAACTAAGATGACCATTAAAGAAACATTACAATATTCTAATAGGGGAGTATAAGTTTGCAAAGCGAAGTATTAATGCATGCAAGGTCAGCCTCTTCAACCTATTGGGTGCGTTCCTTGGTGAGATGGGTAGACATAAACATCAGATGGAGGCATTTCTACAACAATTCAAACGGAAATCTAATCGAGGATAAGCAAAGCAGAGCAAGTGTACATATAATCATGAGGCGAATTTGGAAATAAAGTCAGTAATAAAGCACAGAAATCTGTCATTGGACAAATAGAAATCAGGCATTAAAGTGCAAAACACAGGAGCATGAAGTGCGAAAATCAGAGATAACGATTTGGAAAACGTCATGATGCAAAAATTTGCTTGGAAAGATCACAAGTAACAAAGTCAAGGGGGTGCGAATTCAAGCACAAAATTCAGGATTCAGATTGAGAATCAGAACTGACTTTCTTGAAATGCAGAAGGTTGGAATTAGGATGTTAGGGATTCTGAAAGTGCCTCATATTTTAGTTCCTTTCAAGCTCTAATTAAAAGTTTTAGTGATTATCTTCTTACAAAAACTTTACTCCTAATACAAATATTTCCTCTTGTTTTGCAAGAATACATACATGGAGGTACAAGTGAAGGATGATTTTCAAGGTGAAGGTGACAATCAAGAAGATGACATGGGGCTGAGCATCTTCATGTACAAGGATGATGTTCAAGGTCAAGCATTTCATGCATGAAGATGATTACAACATCAAGGTCAAGATGGAAACATCAATAAGGCAGTCGTAAGTGATTTATCAAGCAAGCAAAGATTAGGAATGGAAACCAAAAATGAAAGTGCAAGTGCAATGGCCTAAGTCAACAACTTCAACAATGTAGAGGAAAGGATTATGAGATGCCTTGCTTACTATTTTACTTGCAAAATGATTAAATATCCTCATAAAGAAGGCACCATTGATACAATGATCAATGTTCTATATCCAAATTTGTTGGAAATCTCACAACCAAGGGTGATGACCAAATTGCAAATATACTGTAATATCCCGGATTGATAGTTTTCCCGAAAACTTCTCAAATATATCTCAAAAATACAAACAAACACTTGCATGCAATATAATATTGATTTAACAGAAATAACCAGCAATACATTCCATTGAAATACCTCAGAAAATGTTATCGTATTATACAACAATAATACAATAACAATGATACTACAAATTATTTCAATCTGAAATACAAAATACAACAGCAAGATTGGATAACCAAGAACCTGTAAATACAATGGTGAACTCTGTTGTGAATCCACCCCAGAGATGAACTGGGTTTCCGTCCAATCCACCGAGAAAGCCTGAAGGTTTCCGTCCTCAGGTTGCAAAACCGAAAGCTTAAGCTTCCTGGATTCTCCAAGAGAAATAAATTCATAAACTAAGCATAACCAAATGAGACTCCAATCCTTCTTTTAAAGTTGCAGTTGTGACTCTTCAGTTACCCTTCTCTGTCTCTTCATATTCCCACTTTAAGTCACTTTTAAATAAATATAACCGTTAGGTCATAAAGTGACATAATAATAAAGTATGGAATCTTCTGGCATTAAAATGGAGGACCAAACGAACTCGGAAGATGACATGTGATAGCTTGTCGGAAAGCTCTCGACGAGACGCTCCAATTTCAATACTAAAATGCCAAGGAAACTGAACTCTGTCGACTTACTATAAATAGTAAGTACCCTGGAAACCCTGTGGAAACTGCTCTGATTGGCCTGAAACTGGAATTACCTAGGCCAAATACCCCACTGATCCCTATAAGGCCTCGGTTAGCCCATCAGACCATGATAAAAAGGCTAACGACGCAACACGAAATAATGTGCCCAAAAAAGTGGGACATTACAAATCATCCCTTCCCAAAGATTGCTTGCCCTCAAGCAATCGATATCTGCACGTTGTGACCAAAATACCTGGATCCCATACCAATCTCAAGGAAGCTGCTCCACCAACTTGTCGTGAAAAATTGAAACAAACAAAATGTCCCGACTTGTGAAGCCATTCACATAGCAACAATGCAATGCATTAATCATTCTAATGTCAAGATCCCAAATCACCCCATGTGCCTGATCAGTCGAATCAATCTGCCTTGAGCTGCCATTATCTGTGAGAAAAACCTTAATCCAACTGAGAACCTCACTCCAACTGAAATCACAAGCATCTCTAAGGTCAAATAAAGGGAAGAGCCTAACACCATACCAATCAGTTCCCTAAATAATTACCAACCTCGAGAATGTCCCTCCTGGATCCCACGAACTAAAGGGCCATCCATCTCCCCAGCTGGCTGAAATATCCTGTCGTTCCATGCCCATAATGAGTGAATTGTCCAAAGTGTCCAACTGCCATAACACTACCCCTCTAATTTGTAACTCGAACCGGAAACTGTACTGAAAAGGCAAACTATCACGACTGCGGGACATGGCTTCCTCCTCCAAGAAAGGAAGCGTACCAAACCAATCACCCATCCCACACCTAGGCAATAATTAGAAAAGAAAGCCCTCCGTAGGTGGGCTGAATGGAAAACAAAATGCATCCCATACAATGCGGCCATAATGTGATGCACTAACCAACTCCACTGGAAATCTTGAATCAGCATTAGGATTCCATAGTTGTCTCTCTATACCCGGAGTCATACAATGCACACCATTGTGTGAAAAATTCACACCATCAAGCATAATCATCATACCAAGCTCAATAATCCCGTACTGAAGAAACTCTACCCAATTGTCATCATCATGCCCAAAATCTGTGGTGATAGAGTTACCATAGGCACTGGATGAATCGGTACGGTAATGCAGTGGAGTACCAGCTGTGTGAAGCTGGGAATGAATCAAGGGATACTCACCAACACTAGACATCTCTCCATCAGCAAGAGACAACGCAAGGAAACGTATGTCCCCCATCATAATTGCCCATCTTGAACTGTTGATGTAAAAACCAAATTGCTCAACAACTAAGCTCACCCTACTACTCCAATCTGGTGACCAAGACTCATCTCGAGTAACTGAACATGGGTCCCAAATCCTGCAACCAATCGCATCCTCATCGTGGAAGTAGGAAATATCTTCCTCATCTAGCTCAAAAAGGGGATTATCAAATGTCAAATCAGCACCCATCTCAAACAAGGAGCTGTCGATTGTCTGAAAGTGGTCTAACTCATAAAGAAACTATGGGTGATCCAAAGATCTTTTGGGACAACTATCCAAGTCATAAGTCAGTTGTATGCTATCAAGCTCCTGAATCACCTCCTGAAAGAATTCAAACCTTTCCCTATGGTCCTGCTCCCTGTACTGGCTAGAGGCAACAATATGATTTCTTGCTTCCTGAAGAGCAATACGTGTGTGTTCCAAAGTACCCTGAGTAACACTAAGCTCTCTATTGAGCTTATTAACCTCATCCTCCTTTTTCCTCAACTGCTCAGCATAATTTCCAGCAACCTGCAACAAGGAAGTCGCGATCTGAAAGTAAACACAAATATTCTGATTTCCAATCCTCAAATGTTGTTTTGATCCCCTATAAATCTGCAACATGAGATCCAATCCTTATACCACCTTGTCCTTTCTCCTTCTGAGCTGCCCTATAAAGATCCTCAATAACCTGGTGAGTGCTATCATAGTGTACAAGAGCTGCAATAATGGCATTGTCACTGACTTTCAGTTGACTCTTCAAGGCATGCTTCTCATCATTGTTATTCTGGGATATACTACCTAAAGGGTCATCCATATCAGCATTATGCATAAGTGAGGTTCTGCTAAAGAAATCACACGATTCCTCATTACACGAATCGCTAAAGGTTTCCAACTGGTTATCACAGTCTTTAACCATGAACTTGTCAAACTCAACCACTAAGTCACCAAAGTAGAGCTTTGAACACTCCTCACCATGTCCTGAAAGAGATGTATTCAAAGCTATATTTTCATTATCACTTGGCTGCAATTTATCTTCTCCCTGATTAATATCGCAAACATGTTCCTGTGACCAGCCCTTTTGGCATATAAAACAAATCTGCCCTATTCTCGCTTGGTCCTTGCCCATTACCGGAGATCCTGCAACCTATAAGCCTAATGATACTTGTTCATTTTCAGTCAATAAATTCTTAAATCTTTCAGCTTGAAGCTTAATCAATTCAGCTGAGAGCTCACATGCCACAGGTGAGTACTTTAGTTCTCCTCTCCAGATTGCCAACAATTCTGATTGCAATTGATTACATATGTCGTTATCCTCATCTAAGATCAAGGATATGATAGTTTTAATGCAAGTCTTCACCTTATCTGGATGACGCTTACGGAAATTACTTAGGAGGCACTGAAATAATTGTCGAACCATCTTATCACAACCAAGATTCAACATGTGACTGAAAATTCTAGTACCTGCCATTAATTCCAAGATTTTTACCTACTTACCAAAGGTAGGACCTTTGTCATTATTTAGTCCACCTAAACTGTCCACAATCAACTGTAAAACCTACCTCCAAATGTGATCGGTATAGGGAGTAATAGGGGCTGTAATCCGAGTGATCTCATTGAGACATGAGGCGAATGCAAGCCTAATGTCTTTATGTGGATGATTCATAAACCTGCGTTGGACCAAAGCAACCATTGAGGGGTGCATAGCCCAATTGAAGAGCCGGCAATCAGATTGATCTATCCTAGATAGATATGAATTTATCTCATCTAATTTGGCCAGCATACCTCCCATAAATTTATGATCCTCGAATTGCTATCCAAGGCAACATAACTCATTTCCGATTTCAATCTCCTTCCAAATGTCCCTTAGCTGCTCACCGTAAAATGTGTCATTGAATTCTTTCGAGAATATTGGGCTTTCCAAGGTCTCCATTATTCAATTTCCTCCGTTTCACACAAAGGACTGAATCAAATCCTGTAACTGAGAATTGTTGTTATCATAATAATAATTCTGATCTTTCCAATACCTTCTGTGCAAATTTTGGAAATCAACTGTGAACTTCGGTCCCGATAGTCTCGTTAAGATTTTAATAGAATTCAGATTCCCTCTGCTGAATGTATTTTACCTCTGTAATAACCAAGGCAATCACGACTGAGAATTCTTTGATTACCACTGGCTGGGAGTAATGAAGTTTACTGATGCGTTCAAAATAAATTTCTCATAAAATCTTATTCCGAGGGAGTCACTAACTTGCTTATTAGAAAGAAATGTCTGCCCAAACACTGGTCCTTGGATAGCTAATTCGTTTAGTGATTTCAAAAGGTGTGTGCATTATTATTCATGCCAGTCAACTGCTTGATCAAGAATACACTTAAACTTATCTCGAGGAAACAGTCCTTCTGTCAAATGCAATAATCTACTATTTGTAAAATGAAGACAATCTGCAAAGAATTACTGAATCGGTCCACAGCTAATCCGGTATTACGTAATAAACAACCCAGTTCTCTTGCCCAAATTTTCGGCAAACGGAAAATACAACCAAAATAAATTTATAAAATCACTGATACTAAATGCGTTGCTAAGCTAGATTTAGATGTTACATTTGGTTGATCACAGAAAACAATTTCAAACATATTACAATGTCGTTTCTACTGTATTTAGTATAACCATCCAAGAGATAAAGTGTGTAAGCCAAAGATAATATAACGAGCACCTGGTTTATTTGCAGCTCGCGTGGATGTAAGCTGGAGAGGATTGATGTTGTCACGTGGGTGGAAACAAATCTTGGCTCGTGAGGACTGTGCTAAGGTGGAACCGCTTCCAGCTCAATGGCGGTGTGACCAAAGCGAAATCTGTGAACTCTTGGTTGACTCACATGAGTGCCCCGACGTAGTCGGTTACCCCGCCCACCTCCTAACCACGTGCCTAGCTAATGTATTTCTATTACGCTCGAGCGTATTAAGACTGCAGCTTCTTCGCATCAACGCTCCCTACCACTGATTTAACAAACTGAACCAAGTGTGCTTGTCATTGTTTGACCAAGAAATGGAGTGATAGGTGCCAAACGCCCTCCTTAAGCCAGCTGATACCTCTGTTGCAAGCACGACACCTAATGGATTGAATGTTGGCACTAACCTCTACGTGACCAGATAATATCGCGTGCCGAGTCTTCTTGAGAGTAATGATCTACTTGGACTGAGTGTTGGCATCAACCTTTGCGTGACCTGGCTGTATCGGCGTTGTCTTCTTGTCAGTCACGGTCACTCACTCCTGCCTTACATGAGTGTGAATACACCTTCGATGCCTCCTCTCCTGTCACACCTTTCAATGGAGACGTTATTGCTTTCTCCTTATTGCCACTCGTTGGGATGCACAGCCAACACAATACACAGTCCCCAGTGGAAGGAAGCTGGTGTCTCAAAATAGCGTTACACGCTAAGTGCGAAGGGTCTCTGAAACGCGGGCGTTTAGTATGTCCTCTGCTAACAAGTGATCATATTCAACTGTTGTACCGACCAGGATACTCTGATATTAGTCACTGTCGGAAGTATAAAACCAAGCTTAGTGTTAGAGCTCACACGTCTATGAATCAATGCGGGAGTCACTGTGTATTGGAAGTCTTTAATATGCGAGGGTGCTTTGTCTCCTTGCTATGTGAGTGCAGACTTAACGTGAGATTCACATGCAAGCAGTCTTAACCTATAAAAGAATGCTGAAGGGAGACTCCTCTTTATCACTGTGATACCAGACCTATACAACCAATCTCTTACAATTTGCTAAACTTCTCTGTGAGAATTGCTGCAAAATGGAAATATTTTTCCCTAACAATGAATAATGTTGCAACTGGAAAACTTCATTCTTATCAATACGTTTGAGCTCTGTATGATTTGATTCTGGAGAAAACCTCACAGGCTGGCAAGATACATAGCTCTGATACCACTGTAATATCCCAGATGGATATTTTTCCCGAAAACTTCTCAAATATATCTCAAAAATACAAACAAACACTTGCATGCAATATAATACTGATTTAACAGAAATAACCAGCAATACATTCCATTGAAATACCTCAAAAAATGTTATCGTATTATACAACAACAAAACAATAACAATGAAACTACAAATTATTCCAATCTAAAATACAGAATACAACAGCAAGATTGGATAACCAAGAACCTGTAAATACAATGGTGAACTCTGTTGTGAATCCACCCCAGAGATGAATTGGGTTTCCGTCCAATCCACCGAGAAAGCCTTAAGGTTTCCGTCCTCAGGTTGCAGAACCAAAAGCTGAAGCTTCCTGGATTCTCCAAGAGAAATAAATTCATAAACTAAGCATAACCAAATGAGACTCCAATCCTTCTTTTAAATCTGCAGTTGTGACTCTTTAGTTTCCCTTCTCTGTCTCTTCATATTCCCACTTTAAGTCACTTTTAAATAAATATAACCATTAGGTCATAAAGTGACATAATAATAAAGTATGGAATCTTTTGGCATTAAAACGGAGGACCAAACGAACTCGGAAGATGATGTGATAGCTTGCTGAAAAGCTCTCGGCGAAACGCTCCAAGTCCAATACTGAAATGCCAAGGAAACTGAACTCTGTCAACTTACTATAAATAGTAAGTACCCTGGAAACCCTATGGAAACTGCTTTGATTGGCTTGAAACTGGAATTACCTAGGCCAAATACCCCACTGATCCCTGCAAGGCCTCGGATAGCCCACCGGACCATGATAAAAAGGCTAATGACGCAACATAAAAAAATGTGCCCGAAAAAGGGGGACATTACATATACACATTTCATAGAATAAGGGAAGTTAGGATGCAAATCAAGTTCAACAACATAAATGATTGCATGGAAGATGAAGGCCTACAAGTTCAAGCCATGAAGAAGGATCAACGCCAAGATATCAAGACATGAACAATTTCAAGAACATTTCGATGAGAAGATTTCCAAAATGAGGAGAATGAAGAAGAGGAGTTGAAATCAAGATTGCAAGATAAGCAGGTTGAGGTGACACCGACTCATCTTCAACCAATCAAGTGGTTCGTTTGACATGTCCGAGTTCATCTAATCAAGTTATTCCAAGTAGACATATGGAATGCATTTGATGCATTCACCCATTGAAATTTCGCATTGTTCCATCTTTGAAAGGATTTGTATTTCTTTCAGCATTTAACGCCTGTAGGTGGTAGTTAAGTCAAACCCTAATTAGGGCTATTTTTAATAATCTTGGTCGTTGATCTTGAATCAATCTAAGTCATCCATTGTACTTGAGGACTCTATATAAGGCTTGCTCATTTCATTTGTAAGGAAGATTTTTGTGAAATTGTTGCTGAGATACTACCAAAGTAATTTCAAATTCATTGAAACTTGGCAAATACTTGTGTTGTTTATGTTGAGTAGATGATATTATTGTTGATTCATGGTGAAAATTTATGTTCATACATTTTGCTACTTGTTGATTGCAAGTTGCAATGTAAGGTTAGGCTGAATTCACTGCAAAGCACTTAACTTCAATTGATTCATGCTCAATGACTTGCATACTTTATGGTTTTGATGTGTATAAACAATTTGAAAATCATCCTCGCACCCTTAGAAAATAACACCTTCCTTTCCGTAGTTGTTTAAGTTGGCAAAGCAAGAATTGGTTAGTTTCACCTCAACATCAATAGTCTCTTTTGCATTGGTAGAGTTACTGTAATATCCCCCTAAAACATTCTCTAGATTTTTACCAAATGTTCCACAAGAATCTATACAACACTTATATGCGAATTGATTTCTCTTTATCCAACAGATTATATGAAAATCATATAATATCAGACTAACACAAGATTTGAAATTAATTATGAAGAATCGATAAATCATTACAATCTTATTTTCAAACAGATATGAAATACCTATATCACAAATTTGCCTAGTTGTGAACTCCGTCGCGAACCACCAAGAAAATGAATGGTGTTTCCTTCCAATCCACCAAAAAATCCTAAAGAATTTTGTCCTCGGGTTTCCGAACTAAAAGCTAAAAGCTCCCAAACTCTCCAAGAGAGAATAATAAACCAAACACAAACCAAGCACGATCAAAATGAGCCTCTCAATATTCATTTATAGCACATCCCTGTGAGTCTTTGTTTTACTTATGCTTGTTTCTTCATATTCCTTTTCTTTGTCTCTTTATTTTCCCTCTTTAACTTAAAATGACTTTATTAATTTTTCACTAGGCTCCATAAAAGTCATTTTAATACTTTAATAAATCATTAAACTATATTGTCATTTAATTTGATATAATTTGACAACTTAAACTTGATTATTTAATTGACTTGTAATGTCACAAAAAGGGGACATTACAATCCTCTCTTCCCAGAGATTGCTTGTCCTCAAGCAATCTGCATCTACATGTTAAAATCAAATGCTTGGATCCCATATCAGCCTCAAGAATGTTGCTTCGCTAATCCACTACGCTACTCTAATATAAATAACACCATGTCCAAAATTGTGAAGCCACTCATCAAAATTCCACTAAAGTAATGCACCAAACATACCAATGTCAGGATCCCAAATTACCATGCTATTATAACTATCAAATAGGAGGAGATAGTAGTATCTCAAGGAGCTATCAACATTGAACAACTCTCCAACTGCAAATGATCTCCCGTGCAAGTGCATAACACCCATCATAGGCACATAATAAAATATATCAGCCCATCATGAGTTGCTGATGTAAAAATCAAACTGCTCAAAGGTTGAGGTCAACACCAACGGTGCAAAGGAACTAGTACAACAATAATCAATCTCCAATACACCACTGAATTCATAGGAATCATGAGTAAGGGAAGTAGTTGAAAATTCATCTCCTCTGATCAAATCATACCTACCATCCACCCTTAACCAGGAGCCACTCATTTGTTGAACCAAAGAATCCATCCAGCTCATCTGTAGATTAGAATTTGAACTCCTATGTAGCCTGATTGGTAAGTGGGCAACAATACTAACTATAAGAATTAACCCACTACTCTAGTCCTATGACCAACCCTCATCACTAGGAACTATACCTAGGTCCCAAATCATGCAATCAATTATGTTCTCATTACTGGAGTCAGAAAGAACATCATCCAACTCGAAGAGTGGATTATCAAATTTCCAATCGACATCCACCTCAAACAAAGAATCGTCAATTGACTAAACATTATCCAACTCATACTGAAGTTCTAACTGGCCCAAAAATTTAGTACTTGATCTTTGGGGACAATTATCCAAGTCATAAGTCTGTTGTATGCTATCAAGTTCCTCAATCACTTCCTTGAAAAACTCAGTCCTTCCTTTGGTCTCTTGTTCCCTGAACTGATTAGTAACAAAAATCTGATTTTTTTGCTTCTTGAAGAGTCATTTGTGTATCCCCCAATATCTGTTGTGTATCGTTAAGCTCCATGAGGAGCTTATTGATCTTATCTTCAACAATCTTTAAAATATGATCCCTATCTAAAAGTAAACACAAATAATCAGATTTCATTGATTCCAGAGCCTCTTTGACCACTTGCAAGTTTGCAAAATAAAAATCATATTGCATGCCCTTTTGTCTCCTCTCAACATGAGCCTTCCTATAGAGGTCTTCAATGATCTTTTGTATGTCACCATAATATACTAAAGCTCCAACAATCATATCACCAGTGACTTTCAATTGATCCTTCGAAGTGTGTGCATCAACACCATCATCTTGAAATGCCTTCTTTGATTGGTCCTCCAAATCAGCCCCTTGAGAGTCAACTTCTTAACAATCAGCCCTATGGTCAATAGACAATTCACCATCTGCTGTAACAATTTCAGATTCTAAGGGTAGACCTAACAACATGTTGACTCATCCATTTCAAAATTTTCCAAATGGGCATCCTCCATGACATTTACACTCTCACCAAATCGGGAACTTGCACAAGTGTTGTCAATGTCATCATAGACCTCCAAATCCTTGTTTGACTAATCTGCATGCAAAGTCAAGGCTATTGCTAAGTCATCATTTTCAAGCAAATTTTGAACATGTCAAGATTCGTACACTTCATTAGAAACATCTTGATACTCTGATATGTTCTCTCCTTGAGTAAGACCATCCCCATCAAAATGTTTGTCAATCACAACCTCCAAGTCACCAATATAGAGATTTGTATATCCCTTACCTATAACAACAGCTGAATCCATCTTCTCACAAGTGTTTGTGTTATTTTGTTGGAACAAAGCTATAGAATTTTTATCTTCTTCATTGCTGGTCCAAACTTCTTTGGCTGACTTAACTTCCTTACTAACCCCACAATTGTGATCAGGTGTCCAAGCCTCTTGGCATGTGAAACAAATCTGCGCTTTTCTAATTTAGTTCTTACTTGTTTTGGGAGACCTTGCAACATATAAGCCCAATGAGATAAGTCTTTTTCAATCATCTGTTTCTTGAACTTTTCAATCTTCTGCATAACCCCTTTGTGAGCTCATAAGCTATAGGTGAGATGTTATGTTCCTTTCTCCAAATGTCCTACAAGTCTGATTGCAACCGTTTACAGATATCATCATCCTCGTCTAAGATTAAAGACATAATTGTTTGCATACAAGCCCTCACCTTGTCTGGATGATGCTTCTTGATTTCAGTTAAGAAGCATTGAAATATTTGAAGAATCATTTATTTACATTTGAGATCCAACATAATGATAAATGATCTAGTTCTTGCCATGATTTCTAAAATATTAGCCCTCTTACTAAGAGTAAGGGCTTTGACATCATGCAACCCATGTAGGTTCTCCACAATCAATTGTAGAACCTTCTTTAGTATGTCATCATTATAAGGTGCTACAGGAGTTGTTATTCTTATGATCACTATGACACAAAACAACTACAAGTTTCACCTCTACACAAGGGTGTTCCAATAACCTTTGTTGGACCAAAGCAAGCATTAAGGGCTGCAAAGTCCAACTCAGAAGCCTCCAATCTGACTAGTCTACTTTGGACAAGTATGAATCTAATTCTTCCAACTTAGAGAGAGCACAATCCAGAAATTTCATGGACTCTGATTGTAAACCAATTACATAGAGCCAATTCCCTATTTCTTTTTCTTTCTACAAGTCCCTCAACTGATCACTATTGAATGTATCATTAAATTCTTTTGAAAAGAGATCACTTTTTTTTTTATCTGCCATTGACTTCATTTTTCTTTTGCCCAAACTGATACCAGTTGAAGATCACCGGCTACCCCTGTTGTGTACTAACTTTTGCACTATCTTAAGGTAATTTCGTTAAGAGTTTTCAGAAGATGTTCCCAGAATATATGTAGAGAACCACCTCTGGTTGCCTCTCAATTTTTTAAATCTTTCTCACTAATTCATTTAGCCCAGACATTCTCCCAAATAGTTGTTAACTGTATCTACAGTAGGTTCATTCAAGCCAACCTCATCTTGATGCTCATATAAGGTTTCTCGATTTCATATATTCATAATATGAGGAAATGAACAATACAAGTCAGTTTTGTCTTAGCTGCTTACACAGTATGCAATTCTGACCTGGCCTTCACAAATGACTATACACAGCATTGTGTTCAGATGGATTGCAAACTACTTAATCCTGTATACTTGTATTCTCACTCGTACCTGTATCCTATAGGTAACTACAGTCACCTAGCTCCCCTGTAATGATAGCATAAATTTATGTATATACATATCGCTATGGCTACAACTGCATCACCCAATTCCCTATTCGATAGAAATCTGGAATGAAACTTGACCTCATCCTTACAACATCATAAGTAGGCAACATTCGATGTTTTCAGATGTCTCTTTTCACCCTCATCACCTTTGTCACTAAATAACAACTTTGTGAAAATGCTTCAAATACCTAATAGTTATTGAAGTTTGAGGCACATTTAATAGCACAGTAGACCCAATCCTAGCACGTCAGAATGTTGTAATGATCAACATCAGATAGTCTCCTGAGGAATATGGCAAAACACATGGAGATACTTCTAGCTTCTTCACTCACGGCAACACAGAGCACCCACTCTTGTAACGTCACAGAGACATTCACAGAACCACTATAACTTTTCAATTGCTCCCAGTATTAATTCCTTCACAATTACTATAAATAATGCGTGGTTTGTCAAACATGGATCCCTGAAAAACATTCAAATGACATTAGAGCTCAAAACCAAAACAATGAACTAGATATATGCTGCCCAATATCCATTCTAGACCAAGTTGAATTTATCAAATGGTGGAATATGGAGCACCACAACAATCTTGACAAACTGCCCACAGATTTTGCCAATTCTCACACATTGAAGGAATAACTCCATCTCGAGGACTTTCTTTTTTCATTGTCGAAAGCTTTACAAATAACCTCAATAACGTTTAATTGAGTAAAAGTTAAGAAAAGAGTTTCATTTTCATTGTCAAATTCTTTCACTGTGTTACGGTAGATCCTCAATTTTGTAAATTAAACGTCGAATGAAAAACACTTTTTTTTTAACACTCTAGAACTCTAAAACCTTATTCTTTGCCTTCTCAATCATTCACGACGTACACAACAATAACATTAGAAGGAAAATGTAATTGCATCAGCTATGGATATATTGAATGATGCATTTGTCAGCACATGTACCTCTCTATAATTCCCGAAGATAAACATTCCAATGAAATATTTAATCCACAACACTTGGGAAACATATATATCTCACCACAATGAGGTAATATCAATGCTAATATTTATCCCTAGTTTCTATTATATAAATATTCCTTTCACCACTAATAAAGTCCCAAACCTTATAATTTCAACCTTAGCATTAATATTAGCAGGGCTCACGATTTCCTTCTTTCATAACTATCATTGTTTATAAGGCCGAATGGAAAAAAATATTTCCTTCAAATGATTATTTCCGCAAGCATTCACGGCATTATTATAACATTTCCTTTTCAAACTACATACGGGAAGTGTATTCAACAGCAATTAAAAATGATTGACCAAACTTTAGGAGAGTCGGCTCACAAATAATACACACTTTACTAAGTTTCAAACAAATAATAAATCGCAGGGCTTGAAATATTTGATGCCAACTCTGTGATTATAATTACTATTAATTGGACTAACATCACAAAAAAACAAAATTCATTTACCTCAAATATCTAGTCATCCATAATATTACAATCATCTGATAAAACCCTCTATTTCCTAATTTTTGAATTAAACTTGGTTCTGCAAATTTATCCTCAGATTACCCAGCGATATTCAATATCAGAATTTTCAAATACCTTTGTCTTTAAAACAGATTTCATGTCTTATAAATTCAGTGCATGTGTGAACTCCCAAAAAAAATAACCAACAAGCATTATCAAACTGCACTTCTGTCACTCATGAAACCTCATAGGTTGGCAAGAGAACCAACTCTGATACCATTGTAATATCCCCCTAGGATATTTTCTCCATATTTTTACCAAATGTTCCACAAGAATTAATACAACATTTATATGCAAACTGATTTCTTTTTATCCAACGGATTATATGAAAATCATATAATATCAGACTGAAATAAGATCTGAAATTATGGAGATAAATCATTACAATCTTATTTTCAAACAGATATGAAATACCTCTATCACAAATTTGCCCAGTCGTGAACTCCATCTCGAATCCACCAAGAAAATGAATTGGGTTTCCGTCCAATCCACCAAAAAGGGGACATTATAGTTAAAAGTAGCAGTAGCTTAGATTTCTAAACCCATATCCTTTGCATTTTACTTCAAAATCTTCATTAGAAGTAGTTGAAGAGCTCACATTGCCAAATCACTTGTCATTTGAATAGTTAATATATGTCCACGAATGAATAGCGTAAGTCCCTTTGTGATTACCAGCAAATCACATCATTAAATTCAGTTGTGTAGAACACTAAAGACACTAGTACAATCAACAAGTTTATAGATACAAAATAAAGAGATTCAACAGGCAGTTACATTAAGCAAGCATCCCAAACCCTAGCTTTCAACATCATACTCTACAGTTTCTGGGTGATAATCGTTGCACTCCAATGGATACTATATTTACATTGTATCTTCAAATTTCTTAAAGATAAAGTCTTGGGAGTTCCTTTATTGCTGGCACTGCATATGGCTACGTGATTCTAACAACAGTGGTGCAAGAAAGTCATTATCCTTTGTAGTAGCAGATAATTCAATGATGTGGATGAGATGTTGATTCACGTTCTCGACTTTGCAGACTAAACAGTCCCCATTGGTCTAATTTGTTTGAGACTAACACTAATACAAGCAAATGATTCATAGTCCAAAGTCTATCGCTGATATTACTTCAATGATATGGACTGACAACAATATTAAGCCAGAGATGGAAAAGCTTATGCAGAGCAAGCCAAAAGAATGGCCACTATAAAGACAGTTTTCAGCAACAATAGACATATTAAAGTGAAATCAATTTTTTAATTTGTTGAGCATTTGCTGTATGTTTTCTATTGCATTTTTTTCCTAAAGAAAAGGACAGACCTCCATGAATGTCGTCAACAATTTGTCATATTTGAAACACTTTCCTCACTTTTAGATGGAAAAAGTTGATGGTTACCTAACCAAATTTAAGAAGTGAAGGAATTTTAATACCTGCATTGATGACCAAATTTTGACTTTCAGTACATAGAGAACCTGTATTAGGTCTTTGGTGATCTGTAATCTAGGACAGATATTCCATTCTGTAACTCGCCAATAGCTCTTTAAGAATTCAAACAAACAACTGAGCATGAAGGAACAAGAGCTAGCAATAAAAGAATGGAAGACATAAGGATTACCCTTGGAGAAACCCAGTTCTGGGAGAAAAAACTCCAGCAAGCATGACATCTATTACCCTCCTTATCTACCATCTCCTAATTTATAATCTCAGGCCTCTTGGACACATTACAGACAAGAAAATTTAATGTTACACTCCTAAGGCTTGTGACCATGGTGGGCATTTGTTGCTATTGTAGTTGTAATAATGAAGTTGTTGCAAGCTGTCATAACATTGTTTGGAATATATGAATCCTATTCTGCATCAGCTATAAGATGAGGATAAAAATCCAAGGTAAAGAAATTCAAGTTCGAGATAATTGAGTTCGAGACAACTTGCATCAAGTAGAGAGCAAGGAAACATTAGCTACTTCTCAACTTTTGCCTACAGTGAAAAGTCGTGCATATAGGAAGATTGTCCACTAAGTCAAACATGGTGAGGAACAAAACATACAATTATATCCAAGTAACACAGCAGAAGCTAATAACAAGGAGGATTTAAGGAATACAAATCTCCAAGGGTTGACCTTCACACAGGCAAAGAATTCAGTTGACAAGATTAAAGCCAACATTGCTTGAGGACAAACAATGTTGGGCAAGCCGGACTGTAATGTCACCTTTTTGAAATAGGATTTAATAATAAATAATTATAACATAAAAATATAAACCAATAAAAATTTAATATAATTGAAAGTTAATTAAATTTAATGAATGGTTGAAAGGCATGAACTGAAGAGTTGTGCCTCTCTGAATGATGCAGAGCACTCCTTACAAGGTTGATAAATCAGTCAGTCAAGGAACCCTGAGACATGAACAACGCAAGGAGCTTACATAGGTTTTCAAGATCAGTCCACCAACACAACATGACAATCAACCAAACATGGTTATAAGGACCTCCTCAAGGGAATCACACCCCACATCATGAGATGACTGATCTTAGGCCTTTTGGGACTTTAAGGAACACCACACAACTAATTCAATACTAACCATTTACTTGGAGTCACAATCAATACTTCTTCCTTCAATAAGGGCAACTAGACCTACTAGCCCTCGGGCTTATGCACTCAACACCCAACCACAGACTTTGGAGACCAGTGGATAACCTTGTTGGACATCTTTCAACATGTTATAACACATGCCCAAACAAGGCACTTTGACAATTTTGACCCAATTTGACCATTCAGGGCCTAATAGGGCTACAAGAGTCCATTGGCTTCTAGAGCCTTACACATGATTACAAATGACTTGGGTTGTTTACAAATGGTCCTTAGGACCTTATTAGATCATCAAAAACACCAAAACAAAGAACCAAATACAAAACACAAATAAAGGCCTTGATGATTCATCAAGTAGACAGGGCGCTCCTGCACCACTCAAACATGAGATATAAAAGTGAGGAGAGTACATTAGAAAGAATATATGGAGGGAGGACAGAAGAAAGAATGGAGCATGTGAATCAAGAAAGAATTAATGGAATGAGAAGGAATGGGCGACAAAACAAGTGACTCCTTCAAAAGGCAAAAATTATGAAGGATTGTACTCATGGAAAGTTGTGGCTCTAAGGGAAGAAATGATGAAGGGTAGTACTCTTTCAAAGGGTGGAAATTGTGAAAGGATGTGATTCTTGCAAAGGGCAGAAATGATGACGAGGTGTGACTCTTAGCATTAGTGGACTTTGGTAAACAGATAAGATAAATATAAAAATAGGGCCTATCAAGATTTAGATTTTAAGTTAAATCATATCAAATTGATCCTATCTCTTGTTGGTTTAATCAGACTTTATACTTACCACTTAATTAAGATATGACCATTAATTTCTCTATAGACTATGAGATAACTTTAGTTGGTTAGAGAAATTTTTAAGGGTATCCTCTTTTAGAAATCTATTGATGTTGACTTTCTATATGATTAATTAGTTGTTGTTATCACTTATATATTTAACTAAGTTACAAGAAAGAATTAATGGAATGAGAAGGAATGGGCGACAAAACAAGTGACTCCTTCAAAAGGCAAATATTATGAAGGATTGTACTCATGGATAGTTGTGGCTCTAAGGGAAGAAATGATGAAGGGTTGTACTCTTTCAAAGGGTGGAAATTGTGAAAGGATGTGATTCTTGCAAAGGGTAGAAATGATGACGAGATGTGACTCTTAGCATTAGTGGACTTTGGTAAACAAATAAGATAAATATAAAAATAGGGCCTATCAAGATTTAGATTTTAAGTTAAATCATATCAAATTGATCCTATCTCTTGTTGGTTTAATCAAACTTTATACTTACCACTTAATTAAGATATGACCATTAATTTCTCTATAGACTATGAGATAACTTTAGTTGGTTAGAGAAATTTTTAAGGGTATCCTCTTTTAGAAATCTATTGATGTTGACTTTCTATATGATTAATTAGTTGTTGTTATCACTTATATATTTAACTAAGTTACAAGGTTTGGCCCCTAGAGTGCCCAATATCGGTCCACTTCAAACCCAGTACCCATCCTAGTCCAATACTGTAATGACCCTTGCCAATAGGCCACTAAAAAAAACCCTCAAAAAATGCAACTCAAATGTAAATAGAAAATTATTTTGCAATATATGAGTTCGCTGTCCCAAAATTTCAGAATAATAGATAACAACCAAATACCATCTAAAACACTATCAATGATGTAGGAAATTGCTCAAAACCATATGTCATTCATATATCAACAATTTGCAACAATGCCATACATATTTCAGCCAATAATATGATCATCAAACCCTAGGTTTGCAATATAGATAGACTGAAAATTACAATGCCCTTTCACTTGCAAAATCCTAGCCTTCCTTTGATACCAATAATGCCAAATGGCAAACAAAGACAAGTACAATGTAAAATAGTAAAGTGCTGAAGCTATATTTTGTACTCAGCTGAAAACATACATTTCTCATAAAATATGACAAATGACAAATGAGAAGTGAGGAACCTAATTGTAGATGGCTGCGATAATTTTTGTCAGTGCTGAAGATGCCAACACCCAAGCCAAAGTCACCCCAAAATCTGAAAATGTACTTTCTTGCAAATTTTCGAAAATGTTTAGGAATTTTGAAAATTCCTTAAAAATAAATCATTGCATTTTGGGACTCCAAAATGCACCTATCTTTATCTCCTCGATGATAGAAATCCGATGCAAAAATACCTAGAATGATATGCTGAGTAATGAGGAAGATATGAGCAAAAATGTGGTTCCAAAACCCTATCCTGAAATTCTGAAAACTGAATTAGACTTGTAGCAAAAACTTTTTCGGATTGCTTTTTCGCTCTGCTTTTTCGGATCTGCTTTTTTGCTTTGCTTTTTCGGATCTGCTTTTTCGAACTCCTTTTTCGGATCTGCTTTTTCGCTTTGCTTTTTCGGCTCTGTTTTTTCGAACTGCTTTTTCGCTTTGCTTTTTCGGACTGTTTTTTTCGGATCTGCCTTTTTTTCCTCTTGCAATAAAAAACTCAAACCCTCAGGTAAGTCTAAGGACTCCAAATAAGCTCAACTTGAAATGGTTGAATACCACTTCCAAAGTGCAACCCTTCAAAGGATATTTCACCTCCTCAGTTATGCAAATCTTTAAGAAACTTCGTTCCTAAAGATCAAATGACAATCTGCAGACCAAGATGGCGCCACAAATGCTCAAAGAGAAAAGTAGTGTAAACTCAAGTCATGGGATGTCCAAATGAGAGGCCAAGCACTCTATTTATTCACTTTTCTAAGAAGCCACTAGAACTTTTAGAAGTATCCATAAAATATTCTTATAAAATCCTTTTATAATGCACTTTTATATAAAAAGTAACTTTATAAAATAAAAAGTGCAACTCAACTCAAAATTATAACATTTTGGCCCCACATAACACATTATAATAAAAAATATGATAAACACCATCACTCCAAGAGCAAATAAGACCATCCAATCCCCAAATAATCATCAGAATGACTCTCTCACCAAAACCATCTGCCTACGAGAGTCCATGATAGGCAAATCCATTGAAAAATGACATGTCACTAAAGAGGGGACATGACAAATACTCCTGTGGATCCGGCTAGGGTGGCTCCACGAAGCGTTGGATTGTCTGAGGTGAACCCAAGCCAAACCCAAACGCATTGGCACCATTTCTTAATTTTTTTGCAAAATTTAATTTTTTTCCATGACTTCCATGAAGCTACATGAAACACTAAAAGTGAGTTTTAAAACACTTCAGGAGGTTATGTTTTCTCATTTATTTTCCAAGCAATTGTTTTTCTCTTGCAAGTTGTGCAAAAGTTTAGCTTCTAGCATCAAATAGATGGAGTTAAAGATCGATTTTGAAGCTTGATCAAGTGTTGCAACTTCATTCCTACTCATTTGCAAGCTTCCATTGGCTAAAAGAGGTAAGCTTTTTTTACAATTTTTTCATCCATTTTTGTTTCATTAACATGAAACATTATGTTTATTTTACCTATTTTTGTCCATTCTTTTGTTTTTGTCATGAATGTGTTCATAAAATTTCTTGCCATATGAACTAGAATGGCATCTACATCTTCCTCCATAGGAACAAATGAACAACAAAAACACAAAACAGATTGAAATTCTCCTCTACGTAAATATGTTGATATTACACAATTGCTTCCAGGAGGTGGAGGATACTATTGGAAATGCCAAGGATGTGATGCAGAACATAATAGTTCATATTTTCGGGTGGTAGGCCATTTGTGTGGAATACTAGGAAGAGGCATCACAAAATGCCCTAAAAGCAAAAGAGAGAGAAGCATGTAAATTAAATCTGCCCATTCCAAAAAAATAAAGGGAATGCAGCCCCCATCTAATGCAAATATTGTGGTAGAATATCACCCATTTTTTTATCACAGCTGAGCTTGAAAGTAGAGCACCCATTATATGCAAAAGAAAGGGACCTTTGGAAAGTGCATTTCAAAATGAGAGTCAAGGCATTGTCCACCAAGATGTAGGAAGATGCATACATGCAAATGGGCTTGCTTTCAATGTTATTCACTCCCTGTATTGGAAAACGATGTCGAAAAGTGTTAAGAAGCTCCAAGAGAGTACAAGGGCTCAGATTATGAGAAGGTATGTGGCACCTTTATGGAAAGAGAGGTCAAAGGAGGTTGAAGATGCATTGAAGCCCAAAGGGATTCATGGATTGAGACAAGTGTATCCATTGTTTCAGATGGGTGGAGAGATTCAAAAAATGGTCCCTTAATCAATATCATAGCGGTGTCCCCTAAAGGGGCAATGTTCTTAAAAGTAGTAGATTGCGACGAGCAGGTAAAAGATGGGCAATTTATTGCTTACATTCTCATCTCTTCCATTAAGATAGTGGGACCTAGACACGCTGTTCAAGTCATAAGGGGCAACACAAAGAATTGTAGAGTTGTTGGTTTGTTGGTTGAAGAACAATATCAGCATGTCTTTTGTACACCTTGTGCAGTTGATAGCGAACAAAATTGAATGGATCAAAAAGGTGTATGTAAAGACTGAGGACCTCCAAATGTTCATCACCAACCAAACCACATGTTTCAAGGATCTTTTAGATCATTTTCAAGTTTAGAGTTATTGAAGGTAAGTGAAGTAGCAATTTAATTTAAAAAAACTGCGTTTTACATTTTCTGATTTTCATTATTTGATTGTGTAATATGTATTCTTTAAAACTTGCCTTTAATTTTTCATCATTTTTGCTTTAATTTCTATTATAGGTTGCAGAGATCCATTTTGCATCTAACACAATCATTTTGAAACAACTTTTGAAAGTTCAAGTGTCACTTTGTAATATCGTGATTTGGCAAAATTGGTCTATACAGAAGCAAAGCAGCACTGAGAGGGAAACAGAAATTAAGCAAACTATATTAGATGACTCATGGTGGGATCGAATGGAATATCTCCTTTGTTTCATCGAGCCCATTATGAGCGTGATTCACTACACTAACATGGATAGGACTTGCTTTGGAGAGGTGTGTGATGGCATCAACTCAGTGCTTGAGAAGATGAAGTGCATCATAAATGCAAAAGAGCAAGACCCTGAGGAGACTTTCTTCAAACAATCGCATACAATTGCTGAAGAAAGATGGAACAAGATGACCACTCAATTGCATCTGCTTACCTACATTGACTTTGCATCTGCATTGACTCCAAAATATTATAGCAAACAGTATTTTGATACACCGGGAAAGCTTGCACCATAAAGAGATTTTAGAAGTGTCTGAAGGGTACAAGGTAGCATTCCTTAGACTTTTCCCTGAAGATGGTGTGCAATATTTGATTACAAATGAGTTCATAAGTTTTGTGAATGCAAATGGTCTAAGTGTTGACACTCATCCTTATAGGTTTAAGAAGGATGCTCATAGTTGGTGGTAACTCCATGGCCAATGCATCCAGAACCTACATTCCCTCGCAATCAAAATCTTATCACAAGTTTAACAATTAATGAATATTTATTTTATCACAAATAAGTTCTATTTAAAATTTAACCTTATCTTCATAGATTGCTAGTAATTTTATAACTTTAGTTGTTTACTTTGTCTTGTCTTCATAGGTTTCTAGTTCATCTGCATCAAAAAGAAATTGGACCACATACTCTTTCATCCACTCAATAAAGCACAATAGATTGCAATCAAAAAGAGCAGAGAACTTAGTATAAGTGCATTCCAACTTGCATCTCCTTTCACACAAGGAAAATGAATACAAACAAGGGAAGGCAAAGATGTGTAATATACAACTAGAGAATACGGACTTGGATGTTGCATTTGAGGACTTGGATTTGAACACTATTAGTGCAAGTGAAAATGGCATTGGCATTGGCATTGCTTGTGAATCATTTAATGCCAATGATGATGTTCATGATTTAGAGAATCCATTTGATGATTAAAACTCAAAATCAAAGCCTAAAGCTCCAATTGTTGAAACAATGATACTTGAACTTGATATTATTATTTTATATTTTGATATTGAAACTTGAAGTATATGATGCTATGATTACAAGTTTTTGGTGTTTTTGTTGTTTATATGATACTCTGACATTCTAGTCTTGATTCATGCTTCTAAGCTATATATATATATATATATATATATATATATATAACATTGTTTTTGTACTAGAAAACCCAAATGAACACAAAACCTCATTCCAAAATTTTGTTGTGCCAGCAAATTGGGTTTTCAAACCCAAACTTGAACCGGCAACTTAGAATTCGTTACCAATTCTCCTATTTAGGCCTACCACCTAGTACTAGTACGGTTTTGGTTCTTCTTGGGTTCATCCTAGGTTCTTCCTGGGTGCTTTCAAATGGTTTCACAATGGTTAGTATCCATTAACTATAGAATCCTTATTTTCTAGAAGAGATAAATTACTTTTGAGATGATGTGATCGATTTCATACACTGTCTACAGACCAAATCAATTGGGACAAGAGACAAAGAGATCATAAATTGGGACAACATAGAGAAAATTTCAAGACTTAAAGGCTCTCTCCAAGGGAAGTTGTTAAGGCATAGAAGTCGAAATTGCTTATTGATTAATGAACCAAAAGATATTTATAGAGAGGAAATTAATATCTATAGATAGCCAAAAGAGAGAGTAATCATTAATCGTTGGTCCAAAGGGGATTCTACAAGGGAGATCCACTAAAGCATGCTATCTTGCTAGTTACTTGCCCTACTCTTCTCATATTTGGGAGGGAAAAGTATTATGTAAATTAAAGGGGAAATTAATATCTATAGATAGCCAAAAAAGAGAGTAATCATTGGTCCAAAGGGGATTCTACAAGGGAGATCCACTAAAGCATGCTATCTTGCTAGTTACTTGCCCTACTCTTCTCATATTTGGGAGGGAAAAGTATTATGTAAATTAAAGGGGTCATTTTACACATTTATAGATTTAACATGCTATGTGATCCATGAATTTGTGTGTAGTGAGATTATTTAGCAAGTACTTCAGCGAGCTTGTACAGATCTATATAGGCAATGTAAGACTTATGACAATATGACTCTTTATTCATGGAAAATTTCAAACAAGATGAGTAATGGCCTAATGTTGGATAAACAAAATAATACTCTTAAATTTGCATTAATCACACAGTGGTCAAGACTATAAAGTGTTGAAGCATGCATAGATAATTACACCTTCAAATTAGTCTTTAAGTCCTTAGGAAAACATACAAGGCAACCTCCACAACTGATGTTATTCATAGCTGCATGAAAATTCACTTTACTTAATATGTTATAATCTAAGTTGCTGATTTGGGTTTCGATTCAGATACAGGGTTCAGGTACGAGGGTTCGACAACTTTTTTCTTTGGGTACGGGTTCGGGTTCATTCGTGTATACACACAGGCACACACATGTTTAAACATTGAAGTTATAAATGTTAAAAGAAGAGTGATATTAATGAATCCATAATTGCCAATAAAATTATAAATAAAATCTCATAAATCATATTCATAATTTGCAAAAATGAAAATACAAGTCTCAAAATGTCATTACACAATGAAAATTCAAATTTCAATTGACATTTAATCTTCAAATTTTCTTCATTAGAAGCATCATATGTAGTCTTGTGTGCTTAATATTTTGCTTTTAAATATTTAAGCTTTAATATAGAGATTCACTTGGTATATTCATCTAGAGATTTGATGAGAGTTTAAAAGTAATGCATATTTTATTTTATATGCATGGACATATTTTGGTATATTTGCTTGGGTACTATCCTCGGGTACTTCTTTTCTTGGGTGCCAGGGTTTGCAATGAGTTTAAGGAAGTACCTGGCACCCAAGAAGTACTGGAGGATAGTACCCAAGCAAATATACCAAAATATGTCCATGCATATAAAATAAAATATACATTACTTTTAAACTCTCATCAAATCTCTAGATGAATATACCAAGTGAATCTCTATATTAAGCCTTAACTATTTAAAAGCAAAATATTAAGCACCCAAGACTACATATGATGCTTCTAATGAAGAAAATAAAAAGATTAAATGTCAATTGAAATTTGAATTTTCAGTGTTTAATGACATTTTGAGACTTGAGTATTTTCATTTTTGCAAATTATGAATATGATTTATGAGATTTTATTTATAATTTTATTGCAAATTATGGATTAATTAATATCACTCTTCTTTTAACATTTATAACTTCAATGTTTAAACATGTGTGTGCCTGTGTGTATACATGAATGAATCTAAACCCATACCCAACAAAAAAAGTTGTCGAACCCTCGTACCCGAACCGAAACCCAAATCAGCAACTTAGATTATAACATATTAAGTAAAGTGAATTTTCATGCAGCTATGAATAACATCAGTTGTGGAGGTTGCCTTGTATGTTTTCCTAAGGACTTAAAGACTGAGTTGAAGGTGTAATTATCTATGCATGCTTCAACACTTTAAAATTTTGATCGCTCTGTGATTAATGCAATGTTAAGAGTATTATTTTGTTTATCCAACATTAGGCCATTACTCATCTTGTTTGAAATTTTCCATGAATAAAGACTCATATTGTCATAAGCCTTACATTGCCTATATAGATCTGAACAAGCTCGCTGAAGTACTTGCTAAATAATCTCACTACACACGAACTCATGGATCACATAGCATGTTAAACCTATAAATGTGTAAAACGCCCCCTTTAATTAACATAGTACTTTTTCCTCCCAAATATGAGAAGAGTAGGGCAAGTAACTAGCAAGATAGCATGCTTTAGTGGATCTCCCTTGTAGATATTAATGATTACTCTCTCTTTTGGCCATCTATAGATATTAATTTCCCCTCTATAAATATCTTTTGGTTCATTAATCAATAAGCAATTTCTACTTCCATACCTTAACAGCTTCCCTTGGAGAGAGCCTTTATGTCTTGAAATTTTCTCTATGTCGTCCCAATTTATGATCTCTTTGTCTCTTGTCCCAATTGATTTGGTCTGTAGATAGTGTATGAAATTGATCACATCATCTCAAAAGTAATTTATCTCTTCTAGAAAATAAGGATTCTATAGTTAATGGATACTAACCTTTGTGAAACCATTTGAATTAGCCTTTAAGAAATATTTGCATTGCTCCAAGGATTTCGTATATTGTAGACCCATCTATTTCAAAATTTTAAGTGTCTAATGATGATGGCTTCGCTAGATATTGTTCATATGTCTAGTTTAGTTGAGGTTTTCATCTACACATAGGGTAAATTAATGCATAAAATTGCTAGTGAAAGCCAATAAGGCAACCTTGCATTAGAAGTCTCGTTTGCCTATGTAATGGAGGAAAGGTGACTCTACAAAACAGAAATTATGTTCCTTTGAGAGCCAGTTTCACTACATACAATCAGATATCTCCAACTAGTGAAATTGGTGAAGATATCTAATTACAGATCAATAAAATGAAGTTAATGAATACAGAAATAAAAAGTGCAAATAACAGTCTTCGACCAAAATCTGAGTGTCTCGAGCAAGGACGACAATGCATCGAACAGGCATTCGAGTGGCCCACTGTAGTCTCATATGGACCATGACAAAAAATACTTATAAATTAGCAAAGACCCAACTCTATGCTTTGACTATCCTACAAAACCCAGAAGTAAAAAATGTGACAACAAATACTAGATAATAGAGATAAATAGAAATGAAATAATTAGATACCAGCAAACCTTTGTGTGTTTGATTACTTCCAATAAACCTCTACACACAAAGAAGAGAAAAAATGTTTGAGGATTGTTTGGGGACTGTTTTGAGACTTGCCTTAGTCAAGTCCCTATTTTGGTGTTTCTACCTCTACAGCAACCAAATATAAAAACAGATCAAAAAGACAAATATACACAATGATAAATGATTTATAGATAGGGGATGTGATAACTCCCGCAATGCCATGAGACAAATAAAAACAGAAATAAAAAAGATATTACCAAATATGCTTGGGAAAGCTAAGAGAATCGCCAAGATTGTTGGATAGCTTGAGATTGTTGTAGTAAGTTGTAGCATGGTGTGCAAGCTAGTGTGTGTGTGTGTGTGTGTGTGTGTGTGTGAGAGAGAGAGAGAGAGAGAGAGATGGGTGGACTCGTAGAACCATATAGATTTCAATAGAATATCCAAGAGAGAACCCAGAGAATTTAAGTGAATAAAAGATATGCTTAAAAAGACAGAAGGGAATAAAAAGGTTGTTAAGTCGTTACAAGTCAATTTGGGTGGATTCCATTGACCTAGGTAGGTGACGAGTGTCAAAATGCTTAGAAGTGACCTTTGAACAACAAAATATTTCGAGATGCTAGCGCGGTGTGCAGAAATTTGTGCTACACACTAGAGTCTACACATATTATGGTCAAAAACATGAGGTGAGAAAAACACACATATAACACAAAACTCATGCAAAAAGATAGTTTTTAAAAACTTGAGCATCCTAAGAGGGGAAAAGATTGATGCAAGGGTTGAAATGAGTTCTATGGGAATGCTAGAGAGTGGACACTAAAATGCATACAAAAGCATAGGTGAAATTGCAAAAGGTATGCAATTTTTTACTCTACAGCCTACAAATTTGTTTAACTCTTGTATATGTCATCTGAAACATTGAAGGAGAACCTTTCACACACTCCCATGGCCTTACAAAGTGAAAAGTAAGGGGTCGAGCCACCTTTTAGAGGACTAGTTTACTTTTGTGCATTTGTAAACGATCAAGGTAGGGTAATGATCCCATGTTCCATAATCATCCATTCTAATATATTTGGAGGTACAAGACAAGACCTAATAGGTGGGTCAACAACAATTGGAACTACAATTCACCAAGATAAGCATCATTAAATACAATGTCCAAAAAGGAGCACATTTGCTTGGGTTCCTTAAGAATATTGTGTTAATCATAATGCCTAATGTAGAAGCAATGAAGACATGTGATGTCCCTTATTTGAAATAGGATTTAATAATAAAATATAAAAGAATAAAAATAAAATCTAAATTAAAAAATAAAATATAACATAATTGAATTTAGTTAGGTTAATGAAGGGTCAAAAGACATGAAAGGAAAAGTTGTGACTCCCTCAAACATGAGACATAAAAAGGGAGAAGAGAACTTCATTTGAAAGTGGGGAGGGGGAGGAATAAAGGAAGGATTGATGGAAGAAGAAAGAAAGGGGAAGTGATTAAGGAAGTGTCTTCCGAAGGGGCAGCAATGATGAAGGATTGTGACTCTTCAAAAGGGTGGCTACTTTGCAAGGTTGTGAATCTTCCAAAGGGCAAAAATGATAACGGGTTGTGACTCTTTCAAAGAGTGATAATTCTGAAAGGTTCTAACTCTCTCAAAGGGCATAAACCCTGAAGGGTTGTGACTCATCCAAAGGGTGGTAATTGTAGAAGGTTGTGACCTTTGCAAAGGGCAGCCATGATGAAGAGGTGTGACTCTCCCGCGTTGGAAGATATAAAGGGGAAAATAATTCATTTGAGGAGGACATCCAAGGGAGAGCAATTTCGGAAATAATATATTATTCTCGAAGGCAACAATGATAAGTGGTGACTCAATTGTAATGAAAGGTGGTGACCCTTCCACCAATAAAGTATAAATGAGATTTCATTCCAATCAAAAAAAAAGGAGCATTATTTAGATTTTGAGAGCAGACTGAGCAAAAGAATTCCATTTGATAGAGATAATCAATCTAAGAGATCAACCTGATATGAGAAATCAGACTTCAGATATTTATGCAGGTTATTTTATTCAAGTAAGAATTGCATCTCTAGCTACATGTTTGCTTCTCTTTCATTTTGGATTTGTAAATTTAGGGCAAATTACAAGGTGATCCTAAAAGGGGACATTACAGTGGTATCAGAGCAACGTTCCTCCCAGCCTAAGAGACATTACAAGTAGTCTTTGGACTGCATAAATAAGAAGTTATTGGAGATCATTTTATCATGGACTCAATTAATTATCACTACGATTAAAAAGAAAATCTGAGCAGACCTTGTGAGCAGATTTTTGAAGGTTTTAATAATCAAATAATTTCAGACTTTCTGAACAGATTTAGCAGACCTCATGAATATTAAACATTGAAGTTTATAAGCAGATCCTGAAGCAATTAATTGCAGACATTTTCCAGATTTATTGGCACACATTTTCCAGACTTGTGAACAGATTTAAGGAGATTTAGCAGATTGTATTAGACCTTCTTGAGCAGAAAGTTTTGAAGAACATTAAGAACATTTTGAAGGTGTTTTGTTGCAGATCTTAAGGGTAAACATGTACAGACCTTGAGTAGGCTATAAGCAGATTTAAGAAGCGATGTTTAATTTTTTTGAGCAAATTGATGAGGGAGTTTCAGAACTAATCGAAGAAAGAGATCAATCATTTATCCATTTCTTTCACGGAGGATACATATCAATTATTACATTGAATAATCACCATTGGAACAATCTAAAACCCTTCGAACAATCCAAGGATTTGGTCTATATGGAAAACTTTAAGAACATAGTTGCACACTTATACCAAAGGTAGCATTGAGAGATAAGATGACAGTCCATAGAACGTGATAGAGAAAAGCCAAGCCCGTGTTGCATGGTCCTGAAGGTATGAAAGTCCAAAAAGAGATATTCACGACTTTCTAAACCAAGAAGACACAAGACGGACTGAGATAAGAAGGAAGTTAGACTACCCCAAGGGATGGATCTAGTCCTCGTTGGACGATCTTGCCACTTGTGGGTTGTGTTGAATGAATACCACAAGAGATAGATCTAGTCGTGGTTGGACTGTCCTGCCTCTTGTGGGCTAAGTGATGGATTGATTACTCCAAGAGATGGATCTAGTGCTGGTTGGTCGTTCCCGCCTCTTGTCGATTGGTTACTCAAAGAGATGGATCTGGTCCTGGTTGGACATCCCTACCTCTTGTGGATTGTTACTCCAAGAGATAGATCTAGTTCTGGTTGGACATTCTTGCCTCTTGTGGATTACTTACTCCAATAGATTGATCTGGTCCTTGTTGGACGTTCTTGCCTCTTGTGGATTGTTTACTTCAAGAGATGGATCTGGTCCTAGTTGGATGTTCTTGCCACTTTTAGATTGGTTACTCCAAGAGATGGACCTGGTCCTAGTTGGACATTCCTATCTCTTGTTGATTGGTTGCTACAAGAGATGGATCTGGTCCTCGTTGGACGTTCCTGCCTCTTGCCGATTGGTTACTCCAAGAGATTGATCTGGTCCTATTTGGATGTTCCTACCTCTTATGGATTGGTTGCTCCAAGAGATGGTTTTGGTCCTAGTTGGACATTCCTACCTCTATAGATTGGTTACTCCAAGAGATGGTTTTGGTACTCGTTGGACGCTCCTACCTCTTGCGGGCCAAGTAAACTATGTATTAGAAAAAATATCTCCTTCAGTTAGTTAATTTCTATTTTAATGGTCACTCTAGATTTCGTTAATATCTTGTAAATAAGTTTTTTCTATTTCTCGAATGTTTCTTTTTAGAAACATCTTGTTTGTACATTCGATAAGAACATTTCCGTTCTTTGTTAATAAACATCCCATTATTCTATCATCTAGCCTATGTAACATGGTATCAAAGCGGGTCATTGGGATTTCATAAAATTTGGCGAAAATTCAAGCCTCTTATGATCTGGATTTTTTTTCCAGAAATTTGTTTTTTAATTTTTTATAATAAAAATCGTTGGAGGTAGAGGTATTTTATGAAAATTTGGTGGTTCGTCTTCGAAGATTTTTTCTGAAAATCATGAGCCTAGTTGAGGGATTTGATCACGCGATTTCTTGGTTTGAGCAAAAGTCTTTGATTTTCAAGGGTTGCATGTACTTGCACGTTGCTTGCTTGTGCTTTTTGTGAGTTGCATGTTCTTGCATGTGCTATTTTACCGTGCGAAGTCTCGTGTTTTGCTGCATGAAGGTTTCTCTGATGGGTTTTAATAATTTTTTCCTCAAAAATTATTTGTTGGGGTTTACCTTTTTTTTCTAAAAAATGAAGCTTTGTATTCTCTGATTTGGGTCTCGGATTCTATTGTCTAGTTTTGATCAATTTTTCACCTCAAAAATCATGTCTAGTTTTTTCAATTTTTCTCCTAAAAATTCATGGTTTTTTGCAATCTGTTTTAGGGCATCATGCTCATTTGCAAAATTTGGAGGGTTTGTCGATTTTTCCTCAAAATCATGCTAGTTTTTCTCAGTGTTTGTCTCTGTCTCTAGGGAAGAGCAGCTCCGTTATCCAACATCAAGTTGGATGTTTTGTGATGATTTTTGGTCAGATGTTTTGCTTGTTCAAGGAGGGTTAGTGGTAGACTCATCTCAATGGCAGAGTTAGTGGCAGGCTCTTGTCTCTTTTTGCTTGTTTCCGTTCCTTGTTAATAAACATCTTATTATTCTATCATCTGGCTTGTGTAACACTATGTCTACATATATTCATGCGTATGCTTCATGTTTTCATGTGTATGTTCAGAGTTTTCATGTGTATGCTTAGTGTTTGGATATATTCATGTGTCTAATTCATGTATACTCTGTGTCTTCATGTGTTATGTATGCTTTGTACTTTGCTCTATATTTTTAGTTGATCTAGAAGAAGAGAATAACTAAGAGCGAACCAAAAGATATGAATTTGAGGCATTATCATGCAAACGCTGGTTTTCACAAATTTAATTGGCACCATTATGAGATGGCCCAAATCCTTTTCTCTAAAAGATGAGAGAAAACTTGTCTTAAGCTTTGCAAGTTTCTACTATTTATCGTAATTCACATTCAAAACAAGGGAGAAAACATATATGATAATATCAAAGTTGCACAGCAGAAGGTGGATTACGGATGAATTTCCATGATCATTCCCTTATTTCAAATAAGATTTAATAAGAAAAAATAATATCAAAATATAAAAGAATAAAAATAAAATCTAAATTAAAAATATAAAATAATAAAATTGAAATATAACATAATTAGATTTAGTTAAGTTAATGAGGGATTAAAAGGTGTGAAAGAAAAAGTTGTGACTCCCTCAAACATGAGATATATAAGGGGAGAAGAGAACTTCATTTCAAAAGGGGGAGAAAGGAAGAAAGGAGCATATGAATTAAGGAAGGATTGATGGAAGAAGAAAGAAAGGGGAAGAGATTAAGGAAGTGACTTCCAAAGGGGCAGCAATAATGAAGGATTGTCACTCTTTGAAAGGGTGGCAATTCTGAAAGGTTGTTAATCTTCCAAAGGGCAACAATGATGAAGGGTTGAGACTCTTTAAAAGGGTGGCAATTCAAAAAGGTTGTGAATCTTCCAAAGGGCAACAATGATGACGGGTTGTGACTCTTTCAAAGGGTGGTAATTCTGAAAGGTTCTGACTCTCTCAAAGGGCATAAATAATGAAGGGTTGTGACCCATTCAAAGGGTGGTAATTGTAGAAAGTTGTATCCTTTGCAAAGGGCATCCATGATGAAGAGGTGTGACTCTCCCCACGTTGGAAGACATAAAGAGGAAAATAATCCGAGGACATCCAAGGGAGAGCATTTTGGGAAATAATATATTATTCTCAAAAGCAACAATGAAAAGTGGTGACTCAATTCTAAAGAAAGGTGGTGACCCTTCCCCAATAAAGTATAAAGGATATTTTATTCCAATAAAAAAAGAGTGTTATTTATATTTTGAGAGCAGCCTGAGCAAAAGAATTCCATTTGATAAAGGAGATTGATCTAAGAGATCAACCTGATATGAGAAATCGGACTTCAGATATTTATACAGCTTAACTTATTCGAGTAAGAATTAGATCTCTAACTACATGTTTGCTCCTGTTTCATTTTGGATTTTTGAATTTAGGGAAAATTATAAGGTGATCCTAAAAGGGGACATTACAAGGCACCTCAAATCTATATTAGCCAATTTTCTTCTATTAGGTTAAATATAGAATCAAATTCGCTCCAACATAATCCTTCCTAAGAAAATTAATAGTTGCTTTTGATAGCGGTATGATTTTAGAGTAAAAAGCCCCTTCTTTTTTCACAAGGTTTAACCAGTTTGTACCAGCTACCTAAGTTTGACTATCTAATATTTATTTTCTAACATAATCCTACAATTTTTGTAGAAAATATAGCTCCATCCATGGCATATTTAGGGTTAGGTGATTAGAGGAAAAATTACTGTCATTTCGTTCAATGTTGTTGAGTGAATAAATTCAAAGGAAACTATATTGCCCATGTTTGGTTTGGAAGCTAAGCTCCCCAAACTCCTACAAAATGATGTGAATAAGAACAACATGATAGAGATAGTGAAGAGCACTCAACTATACTGAGGGGGGGTGAATCAATATAACAACCACCTTTTACATTTCAAACTTAATGAATCACAATTGCAATTCTTCAAAACTTAATCATTCACAACAGTAACATAAATGCAAGATCAAGCAATTAAGAACACAAGAACACACAATTTACATGAAAACCCTTGCAAGAGGAAACCATAGTAAAATATTGATTTTGTATTAGAAACTCTTACAATCATCGCAGGCAACAACCCACAAAAGCAATCCCCTTTAGACCATTCATAGGCACCAAATCAGCAAGAGACATCAATCTCTTCAACTTCCAAATGAATAAGTTCCATCTTAAGAATGTTGCTTCTTCAACGATGATGGATATATTTCTTTTCACAAATCTGCCCTAAGACTGCTATAGATTAGCCTTAAATGGCTGCTCCAAATATCTTCAAGATTTGCCTTAACACTTTCTCAAAAAGTCTCTCAAAGTATGTTTTAAATCTGCAATAAACAAATCTGCCTTAAAGACTTCTATAGATTTGGCTTAATGGCTGCTCCAAATATCTTCAAGATTTGCTTTAACACTCTCTCAAAAAGTTTGCTCAAAATATCTTTAAAATCTGTAATATGTCTGCTCAAAATCTTGCACTAATTCACCTTAAGATCTGCTCTCAAGTCTGCAATAATTGCCTTCCATAAATCTGCTATTATATCTCTCCCAAACCTGCAATTGTGTCTTTCATAAATCTACTATAAATCTTTATTCTGCTCTTCAATATAAAAAAATATCCAACGAAAAAATTGCACGATATATGACCAATATACCTCCTTTTATACTCCACACTTGCACCTTTTCACCCAAGAGGGATGACCCATCAATGGAGGTTTGCCAAGCGCAAAACACTTATATTAATTTATTACTTTTTATTCCCAAGAGAAAGGCGGATGGCCAAAGGGGGATGACCCACCAATGGAGGTAGGCCAAGCCAAGAACACCTTTATTAATTTATTACTTTTTATTCCCAAGACAGAGGCACCTAGCCGAAGGGGGTCAGCCTCAAGAAAGATTTTAATTTTACTTGAACCATTTTCATGCAAAACAGGGGCCGGCCCATGCATGATTTCAGATTGTTTTTTTTTTACTTTTAATATACCCAAGGTTGGGTGACTGCTTATGCAAGATTCTCCCACTAGCAAGACATTTTTATTTCTATTAATATTTTTAAACACTTAATATGGGCACCACCGAAAGAAAGGTTGGCCAAGCTAGCATAAAATAAGGAACTTTATTATTTCTGCCATTGATAGAATAAATTATGCCTTTCATTTGCTTCAGCAACTAGATCTCCTTTGACATCATGGACAATAATCCAACTAGCCTTCAACATTATTGGACTTTAGAATTGAACAATAATGGAGCTTCCTGCTTAAAACCAAGGCATGGGGATTAAATCTACGAGTAGAAACTACAATGGAAAGCCAATACATTGTCAAGTCCTACATGTGATTTGATACATGGAAAGCCTATTGTAATGTCCCCTTTTTCGGGCACATTATTTCTTGCTGCGTCGTAGCCGTTTTATCATGGTCTGGGGGGCTAACCAGCGCTTTATATGGATCAGTGTGATATTTGGCTTAGGTAATTCCAGTTTCAGGCCAATTAGAGCAGTTTTCGCAGGGTTTCCAGGATACTTACTATTTATAGTAAGTCGACAGTGTTCAGTTTTCTTGGCATTTCAGTATTGGACTTGGAGCATCTCACCGAGAGCTTTCCGGCAAGCTATCACACGTCTTCTTCCGAGTTCGTTTGGTCCTCCATTTTAATGCCAGAAGATTTCATACTTTATTCTTATGCCACTTTATGATTTAATGGTTATATTAATTTAAAGTGACTTAAAGTGGGAATATGAAAAGACAAAGAAGGGAAACTGAAGAGTCACAGCTGCTGCTTTAAAAGAAGGATTAGAGACTCATTTGAGATATGCTTAGTTTATGAATTTATTTCTCTTGGAGAATCCAAGAAGCTTTCAGCTTTCAATCCTGAAACCTGAGGACGGAAACCTTCAGGCTTTCTCGGTGGATTGGACGGAAACCCAATTCATCTCTGACGTGGATTCACAGCAAATTTCACCATTGCACTTCCAGGTTCATATTATCCGATCATTCTGTTGCATACTGTATTTCAGATTGGATTCTTTTGTAAATCCATTGTTGTTGTATTGCTATTGTATAATGCAATAACAATTTCAGAGGGTTTATCGGAATATATTGCTGGATTATTTATGTTGAATCAATATTCTATTGCATGCAAGTATTTATTTAAATCTTCTGAGTTATATTTAAGAAATAATGGGAAAATATCCATCCGGGATATAACAGTGGTATCGGAGTTGGTTTTCCTGTCAGCCTGTGAGGTTCTTTTTATGAGCAACGGAAAAGTGCAGCTCGCTCGTTTGGAATCAGAGGTTAAAATTTGCAATATTTTTACAGAGAAGTCAGTTATTTGTGAAGCTTCGACTTGTACCAAATCAGGTGTTATAGTGGGAATAAGTTTACCCGTACAATAACAAAGAGAACAGGTTGTGGAGGTTAACATGAGAACTGTTAAGCCAACATCAGCATGCTGAAGCTGGTTACCGAACTAGACTTATTTTGGTATTAGTGACTAGACAAGGGACTACCACAGTGCATCCTAACCGCACTTATGAATACCCTATGCACTATATTTTGTAGTGTTGTCACAGTTTACTAGGAGCGTGATTGAGGAAATATCTGCGCATTGTTGTTTGTAACACCAATCTGAGAGCATGGGCTAGTATTGGAACGAAGAAGGTGACTGAGAAGTCACAACACATAAATATGGCGAGCCCAGGCAGTGAGCGCAGATGTAAGGAGACATATCTCCCTTTTGCGCATCAAACACCCCTCCTCCCATTCTCTTGTTTAAGCTGGAGCATGAGACTTGGATGCGCAGCGGACGTCTGTAGGCCCTGTGTCTAGGCACGAGCTGTAATACTTATCGAGGGCCTAGAGAGCTACAGGCGACGTCAAAGAAAGGAGAGCCCGCGAAGGCTCTGTAGAGCTTACGCCTCACAGCTAATCGCGTGGTCTGGAGAAATGCGGTGGCTGTCTTAGCACAACGAAGGTGTCTGTTGGGTGTGTAGGCACCCTCTTCACTGCTGGCATTGGCACCCACAGTCGTTGGAAGGTGGTAAAGGTCAAAGGAAGCTCACATACCGTTGTAGTCCAAACGCGTGAATGCCAGAGTTGTATTTTAAGGTTGGCAGAGTATAGGAGTCGGTACTCCAGCTGGTTCCTTGCTTAATCCCAGCGTCTAGTACTAGATATTTGGTGAAGTTCGACATTCCATACTCCCAGCGTGTGGAGCTGGATATTTGATGAAGTTGTCGCGTGGCTTTCCTGGCACGTGTAAGTATCTAGACGAGCATCCAGAGCTCGGGTTTAGTGTAAGGAGTGCTCACTGTAGCGATTCCTTGGGCGCACGCAGTGGTAATCAGTGATGCCACACTCGGATTGGCAGCTTGAAGTTAGTTTGGGTGGCGACAACGCAAGTAATACTACGCAATGGAAGTTGGACAAAAGTGTTAACCTCAGCAAGCACTAGCAGTCGCATTCCCTGGCTACCACAGTCTATATCGAAATCACAGCCACTGTGCTCCTCTTTCATTATGCCCAACCTTATGTAAAGGTACTTCTAAGAGCTGTAATCCCAGAATATTTTGATAAACAATGTCATTTTGTGCATGAACACATTGTTCGGATTGGCATTCCTTGAGGCTACCTGTCATTGTTGGATATTTGCAAGTTGAAATACATACACAGTTAGCTTCCTAATCCACAGTGCTGAAACCTGCTTTAGTTTGAGATTATTTATGTTTGGAGATATAAACATATATGGTTAGAAACTTGAGGAACCTTCATTTCAATCAAGCTAAACCAGCACTGCTACATATCAGGAAGAAGTTTTTTAAACACCTACGGCCAGAAATAAATCAGAGATTCACAGCTAAGAGACTGAGATAGGATACTACAGTTTGTAATGTCAAAGGAGTGTGTTACCACGCCTATAAGTACTGTTTAGCATTGTTCAGAATTTGCTCTTGGCGTGTAGTGTATTTTTTGTGTTTAAATACATTATATACTGAACAATCTGGAAAGGGCTTATACCGAATAATGCAACAAGCAATCTATTCGACATGGTATGAGTCTGGAGATACATACTGTTCAGGTCTTAAGAAATAATTATGGGTGCTCGGAAAGTGTTGGAAAAATCATAAATATTATTGTGATCGCAGCATTTCTCAGTTACAGAAGTTGTTGGTATTAAACTCTGATTCAATCCATTGTGTGAAGCTTAGAGGAATTTAAATAATGGAAACCTTGAAAAGCCCTGTGTTCTCAAAAGAATTCAAAAACACATTTTATGGTGAACAACTGAGGGACATACGAAAAGAAATTGAAATAGGAAATGAATTATGTTGCCTTGGATGGCAAATGGAGGATCAGAAATTTATGGGAGGTATGCTTGCCAAATTAAATGAGATAAATTCATATCTATCTAGGATAGACCAATCTGATTGTAGGCTCTTCAATTGGGCTATGCAGCCCTCAATGGTTGCTTTGATCCAACGCAGGTTTAGGGAACATCCACATAAAGATGTTAGGCTTGCAGTCGCCTCATGTCTCAATGAGATCACACGGATTACAGCCTCTATTATGCCTTATACCAATTGCATTTGGAAACAGGTATTACAGCTGATTGTGGACAGTTTAGGTGGACTAAATAATGATAAAAGTCCTACCTTTGGTAAGCAGGCAAAAATCTCGGAATTAATGACAAGAACTAGGATTTTCATTCACATGTTGAATCTTGATTCTGATAAGATGATTCAACACTTATTTCGGTGCCTCCTAAGTAATTTCAGGAAGCATCATCCAGAAAAGGTGAAGACTTGCATAAAAACTATCATGTCCTTGATCTTAGATGACGATAACGACATATGTAAACAATTGCAATCGAGGAGAACAAAAGACCTCACTCGTGGCATGTGAACTCTCAGCTAAATTGATTAAGCTTCAGGCTGAAAGATTCAAGGATTTATTGACTGAAAATGAGCGAATATCAATAGGCATACAGGTTGCAGGATCTCCGGAAATGGGCAAGGACCAAATCGGAACATGGCAGATTTGTTTTATATGCCAAGAGGACTGGACACGTGAACATGTTTGCGGTATTAATTAGGAAAAGAGTTTCCAATCAGCCAAGATGATTAATATGGAGGAAGAATCAACCATCACAAGTGAAGAGTGCTCAAAGCTCTACTTTGGGGACTTAGTGGCTGAGTTTGACAAAATTAAGGTTAAAGGCTATGATAACCAGTTGGAAGCCTTTAGCAATTCATGTAATGAAGAATCGTGTGATTTCTTTAGCAGCACCTCACTTATGCATAATGCTGATTTGGATGACCCATTAGATAATGCATCCCAAAATGACAATGATGAGAAGCATGCCTTGAAGAGTCAGCTGAAAGTCAATGACGATGCCATTATTGCAGCTCTTGTACACCATGATAGCACTCACAGGATCATTGAGGATCTTTACAGGAAAGCTCAGATGGAAAAAGGACAAGGTGGTATAAGGATTGGGTCTTATGTTCAAGATTTACAAGGGGTCAAAACAGCTTTAAAGGTTTGGAAATCAGAATATATATGTTTACTTTCAAATTGCGACTACATGTTACAGGTTGCTGGAAAATATGCTGGGCAGTTGAGGGAAAAGGAGGATGAGGTTAATAAGCTCAATAAAGAGCTTAGTGTTACTCAGGGTACATTGGAACACACACGTATTGCTCTTCAGGAAGCAAGAAATCAGATTGTTGCCACCAGCCAGTACAGGGAACAAGACGACAAAGAAAGGTCTAAATTCTTTCAGGAGGTGATTCAGGAACTTGATAGCATACAACAGACTTATGACTTGGATAGCTGTCCCAAAAGATATTTAAATCATCCAAGGCTTCTTTATGAGTTGGATAACTTTCAGGCGGTTGACAATTCCTTGTTTGAGATGGGTGCTGATTTGACATTTGATAATCCCCTTTTTGAGCTAGATGAGGAAGATATTTCCTATCCCCATGACGAGGATGAGATTGATAGCAGGATTTGGGACCCAGGTTCAGTTACTAGAGATGAGTCTTGGTCACCAGATTGGAGTAACGAGGTGAGTTCAGTTGTTGAGCAGTTTGGTTTCTACATCAGCGGTTCAAGATGGGCAATTGTGTCTTATTGCATGATGGGTGACATGCTTTTCCCTGCATTACATATCACTGATGGAGAGATGTCTAGTATTGATCGCATCCAGGAGGCAGCTATCTTGTCTCTTTGGACAGATGGACATAATGTTGATTTCAAATAAGCCGTGGATAGAGATTTGGTTATCAGTATGGCCACGAGGTACATAAGGAGAGAAGTCAGTGTTGTTGAGTACCCCTTGATTCGTTCCCCTCTTCACACAGTCGGGACTCAACCACATTACCGTACCGATTCATCCAGTGCCTATGGTAATTCTATCACCACAGATATTGAGCATGATGATGACGTTTGGGTAGAGTCTATTCAGTATGGGATTAATGAGCTTGGTATGCTGATAGTACTTGATGATGTGAATTCTTCACACAATGATGTGCACTATATGACTCTTGGTATAGAGAGACAGTTATGGAACCTTATTATCGATTCAATTTTCCTAGAGGAGTTCATTAGTGCATCACATCACAGCCTCATTGTATGGGAGGCATTTGGTTCTCCATTCAGCCCTCCTGCGGAGGACTTTCTTTCCCAACTATTGCACAAGTATGGGATGGATGGTAGGTTTGATACACTTCCCTTCATGACGAACGAAGCCATGTCTTGCAGTCTTGATGGTTTGCTTCTTCAGTTCAGATTCCGGTTTGGGCTACATATTAGAGGAGCAGTGTTGTGGCAGTTAGACGTTTTGGGCAATTCACTCATTAGGGGCATGGATTGACAAGATATTTCAGTCAACTAGGGAGATGGATGGCCCTTTTGTTTGAGGGACCTAGGAGGAACTTTCTCCTGGTTAGCGATAATTCAGGGAGTTGGTTGGCATTATGTTAGGTTCCCACCTTCATTTGACCTTAGTGGTGCTTGTGACCTTAGTTGGAGTGAGGTTCTTAGTTGGATTGAGGATCTTCTCACAGATGATGGCAGCACAGGGCAAGTTGATTCGACTGATCAGGCACATGGGGTGATTTGGGATCCCGACATTAGTATGATTAATGCATTGTTGCTGTGTGGTATTGATGAGTGGCTTCACAAGTCTGGGCATGTTGTTTGTATCAGCGTTGCACAACAAATTGGTGGAGCAGTTTCCTGGAGGTTGGTATGGGATCCAGGCATTTTGGTCACAGCATGCAGATACCGATTGCTTGAGGGCAAGCAATCTCTAGGAAGGGAGGATTTGTAATGTCCCCTTTTTTGGGCACATTATTTCTTGTTGCGTTGTAGCCGTTTTATCATGGTCAGGTGGGCTAACCAGCGCTTTATATGGATCAGTGCGATATTTGGCCTAGGCAATTCCAGTTTCAAGCCAATCAGAGCAGTTTCCGCAGGGTTTCCAGGATACTTACTATTTATAGTAAGTCGACAGTGTTCAATTTTCTTGGCATTTCAATATTGGACTTGGAGCGTCTCGCCGAGAGCTTTCCGACAAGCAATCTCTAAGAAGGGAGGATTTGTAATGTCCCCTTTTTCAGGCACATTATTTCTTGCTGCGTTGTAGCCGTTTTATCATGGTCCAATGGGCTAACCAGCGCTTTATATGGATTAGTGTGATATTTGGCCTAGGTAATTCCAATTTCAAGCCAATCAGAGCAGTTTCTGCAGGGTTTCCAGGATACTTACTATTTATAGTAAGTCGACAATGTTTAGTTTTCTTGGCATTTCAGTATTGGACTTGGAGCATCTCACCGAGAGCTTTCCAGCAAGCTATCACACGTCTTCTTCCAAGTTCGTTTGGTCCTTTGTTTTAATGCCAGAAGATTTCATACTTTATTCTTATGCCACTTTATGATTTAATGGTTATATTAATTTAAAGTGACTTAAAGTGGGAATATGAAAAGACAGAGAAGGGAAACTGAAGAGTCACAGCTGCTGCTTTAAAAGAAGGATTGGAGACTCATTTGAGATATGCTTAGTTTATGAATTTATTTCTCTTGGAGAATCCAAGAAGCTTTCAGCTTTCGATTCTGAAACCTAAGGACGGAAACCTTCAAGCTTTCTCGGTAGATTGGACGAAAACCCAGTTCATCTTTGAGGTGGATTCATAGCAAAGTTCACCATTGCACCTCCAGGTTCATATTATCTGATCATTCTGTTGCATACTGTATTTCAGATTGGATTGTTTTGTAAATTCATTGTTGTTGTCTAATGCAATAACAATTTCAGAGGGTTTATCGGAATATATTGCTGGATTATTTTTGTTGAATCAATATTCTATTGCATGCAAGTATTTATTTAAATCTTCTGAGTTATATTTAAGAAATATTGGGAAAATATCCATCCGGGATATTACACCTATGAACAGTGTTATCTGGGGATACGTTTCCAACATAATTTGACTCGTCCAAGAAACTCAGAAACCTGTCCCCTGGCTGTCCCATATAATTAATTTAAAAAGTGTTTGAGTTTTGATAATTTGTTTGACTTCCACTCTCATGTGAACTCTCAATTTAAATTATTTAACACAACGTTATATGTTGAGATTCTGTAATATATATAAGCATGCTTTATCAACGTTTTCATATGAATATTTAAAATTTCCTTATATATTTTAAATTTTCCCTATTGTTCATATAGCCATCCCCACTGTCGTCCCCTACTCCGAGAAAAAAAAATCGTCCCAGAAACCCGTTTCCCTGTCCCCGTGTCCCCCCGTCCCGGAAACCCAAGGTAACATAGCCTATGAATTAGATATTGATTGCCTAATTGTGGAAAAATAATCTATAATTTTTGCAACACCTTTGAAAACTAAAAAACAACACTAGATGGTTACTAGCTCTACTCCTTGGCAGCAAATATTTGCAACCTTTATGATTACATAAAGCTATTTATGTTAACTATCAACCATGAGAGAACAATAATGTCACTAATGCCTTGATAAAATTTGCTTTGAAAATCTATACTCAACATGCTTGGGACTACAATAAATTGACACAATATCGCTAAGGGAATCGGAGTTGCTCTCACATCTATAATTGATATTTACAAGACTTTTCCTTGAATACTCAAAGTCTACAACATACCAACATCAATCAAAATTACATTTGTTAGACATAAGATTATGTGGGGAACCCAAGTTCTAGAAAAATAATTCATAGAAAATTTCACACCAGGAAAACATCGGTAGCGTATAGTTCACCTCACCATTGTTTATCTAACATTTACAAGAGCGATGTCCAAGGAAAGCCTCCTTGATGATTTTATTCTCTTCTCTAATTTTAAATATTGTCACTACTTACTATATCTACTCTACTCTCATCATCCAAGATAATTTTCATGATGGCTTGATATGTACTCAAGCATGAGATGAGGATGGTGAGGCATGTCCTTAGAATACTTGATAAAAGGTAATTGTGAAGGGCTTTGTTTCATATCCTTGCCCTTACAAAGAGGATGTCCAATCTTGAAATATAAGGGATAGAGGCAAGGCAAGGAAATCTATCACAAGGAAAAACATAAGGATTTTAGATATCGATCAAAAGATAAGGGAATCGTCCAAATCTATGACGAACTGAGTGCAAAGATCTATATCTTATTATCTTGTCATTTTAGCTTTGAAATGTGCCACACAATATTTGGACTCTACTAAAGGAGGTACTCCTAAGGACCCCCGATCTGCCCAAAGCTTGGCTACTAATGTCCTTGAAGATGTTAGGTTGGACTCTACTAAAGGAGGTACTCCTAAGGAGTACCCAATCTACAAAAAGCTTGGCTACTAAAGTCCTTGAAGATGTTGGGATCCTTCAAGCATTCAATACTCAAAACAATAATACTGAACACTACAACCCTACAAACAATACAAATTTCATATCTAATGTAAACTTAAAATTAAAAGCGTATATATTTTTACAATGACAACTATCAAGATAAAAATAAACAATGGAAAAAAATAACTAAACTTCACTACTCAAAACTATCTAATGGGTAATTCTTTCAAATAAAAAGCCCAACCAAAAAATTTGTGCCACTCACTATATTAACTCAACAAAGTGATTGCAAATGTAATTAGCATTTTTGCGCCTTAAGCGTTTTCCACCCAAATTTTAAAGGAATTCTAACAACATTCCCACAATACTCCTTAATGTCCCCTTATTGAAATAGGACTTATTAATAAATAATAATAAAAAAATTAAAATATAACAGAATAAAATTAAAATATGATATAATTAAAATTTAACTAAATTTAATGAAAGGTCAAAAGGCATGAAATGAAGAGTTGTGACTCCCTCAAACATAATATATAAAAGGGAGAAGAGTTCATTTGGAAGGGGATATGTAGACAAGAAGAAAGAAGGGAGTAAAGGAATTAAGGAAGCATTAATGGAAGAAAAAAGGAATGGGAAGAAGATAAGGAAGTGACTCTTTCAAAGGGTCAACAATGATGAAGGGTTGCGACCCTTTTGAAGGTTGGTAATTGTGAAAGGTTGTGAGTCATGACCGTTACGAAGAGGTGTGATTCTCCTCCACATTGGAGGATATAAAGGGGAGAAGGTTTCATTTAAGGAGGAGATAAAATGGGGAGATCAATTTGGGAAATAATATATTATTCTCAAAGGCAACAACGAAAAGTGGTAACTCAATTATTATGAAAGGTGGTGACCCATCCACAATTAAGGCATAAAGGAGAACTCATTCCAATCATTGAAGGGAGCATTACAAATAGAAGAAAGTCAAAGGGAGACTTAGGGAAGAAGGCAAATAAGGCACTTAATCAAGGAAGAAACTTTCAGCTTCAGAATTAATAAAACTAGACTGCAGACTTATAACTATCAAGTCATTGATATAATGCATAGTGCATTCTGATCTAGCTGAATTATAATCTTATCTTCCATTGGATAGGAAGTAGGAATGTTATGTAGATAATCTATTGTTTCTAGTATGTGTGTGTGCTCGTGCGCATAATTAATGATGATGAAGATTCATTTAAAGCTTGCAGCCAATTTGCTGTCCCATATGGAGGGGCGAATGTACATACAAGGGACGCAAGTAGCATAAGGGTCCATTTGAGTAGAGTAACCCTGAGTGGGGCTGGGAGGCCGAATAGCGGGTGTCATTCCATGCTCTTGGGCTTTATGGATAGGTTTGAGGCACCTTGTATGATCTCCCACGGTGCTCCATAATATGGATGGGTTGTTGGGAAAAGCATTGAGGGAATCCCACTCACATAATGCTGGAATATATAATAAGGGAGGCAAGTAGCGCATAAGTTTTATTCAAGTAGAGCAACCCTAAGTGGGGCCAAGAAGCTAAATGGTGGATGTCATTCCATGTTCTTGGGCTTCATTGAAAGGAATAAGCTCAAGGCACCTTACATGTATTTCCAAGGAACTCAAAATGAAGATAGGTTGTTAGGGAAAGTATTATTGAATCCCACATGTACATTATCTAAATTATAATGATGATTAAAGTTCTCTTTATGACATTGTTGGTTATATGTTTTCATAATGATAACTAACCTGGTTGCAGGTTGATCATGATATAAAATTGGCAATTTACATTCCTAAATATGCTCCATACCTTATTTCAGAATTCTAGGGCAAAGTAGAGTACAGACCCAATAGGGTCCCATTACAACTCCTTACATTTTGTACTTAAACAAATCCAACAATTCATAAATACCATAAGGAGCATCCACCCACGCGTCCACTTGTCAACACACAGCATGGGAGTCCAATTCCTTATTCTCTCAACTTCAATAGTTCATTTTCACTAACACATATCTCCCTATTTGTAATAGATTCTCTTACAATTCCATCTGTAAGTCTTGTTATCCTTCTCTTACAAAGTAGCTTACCTGTTATACCCAAAATTCCAACTAACGAGTTGTGAAAATCAGGTAATCTTGTGGATTCCTCCAAGGATAGCACCCCATTCAAGGAGGGGACAATATTACAAATCAATATAAGCATCAAAATATTATGTCTTGCAAGATGTACAACATATCTAACCAAATATCCTAACAAAACAATGTGGGGCCAAAGGGGTAAATTTTTTAAGATAGCCATTGGTGGAATAAAAGGCATTATGAAAATCCAAGTGGACCTAAAGAATGTTTGGGAATTAATCGTAATCAACTTTATCTTAAATAAATGGACAAACTCCAAGCCAAGATAATACAAAGTTCGCAAGAAAAGGTTGTGGATGACCATAATTACCCGGAGTCTTTACCCTAACCTTGGCACTTATTTTCAAATGATAACTTTTATGTCTTTATACATCTATTGAAAGCATCTCTTGAAAATTGGGAAACTTCTTGTTTAGGCTTCTAAACTATATCATATAGATTACACTAGGTTTTTCTCAAAACTGATATCTTGTTAACAAGAGCAAAAACAATTAAAGAAATACACCAACAGACATAATTTCTAGTTTCTGCATGAGAACTTGTGATTTATTTTATAACAGCAAATTTTCTGAGATCTGTAATTGCACTTAAGTTTATAAATTTATGGAAAATACATTCATATTCAAAGAGCCTACTGATGTTTTTAAAACAATCGCATTCCACTCCCAGCATTTATTCTTGTCTCCAAGTGATTATGGTTTAAATCTTTATTGTTTATGTCATGGTAATGATTATCAAACATCAATTTAATTAAACCATTGCTTTCATTAAGATCTACTTTAATACTGTAAAAAAACATTGAACTTTTAAGCATTTTAATAGTTTACATTGTTTAAAGTGGCATATCAATTGTACAATTACTTTTTTCTAAATTTAAATTACAAATATAAATATTATTTTATTTTTGTCATCTTACAAGTACCAATCTCCATCTTTTTTTCAAAACAGCATATTAATACCCTTCTTCATTTCTTTGAAAATGGCATACTAGAAGCCTTACATATCTCCGATACAAATGCCAGTTCTTGTACCTTGGAAACTGCACTATTACATTACATACAAGTAGGAGATGCAATCTCAAGAAAAACAACATTCAACTCCCACCAGCACTCCGGAGACCATCCATTCATGATTCTTTCTCGAACTTAGAAGAAACTGTGGATTAATGCGGTTGGTGATCAGAGTTGCTATTTTTGGTCTTCTTTCAACCCGGTCGTAGAACTGATGTCGAGATGTATGGTAAGCCTCCTTTTGGCTAATTTTAGTTTGTTTATGTTTATGTTTATGACTTTCCTGAATCTGTTGATGAATATAAATTTTTCAGTCGTAGTGTCAGTCATAATTTTAAAACTAGCAGGGCACTTGCAAATCATTTATGTGCCAAGAAACTTGCCCACCTACTCGTGATCAAGTTTTGTCTGCAACTCAATGCAAGTAACCACCACAACTAAGTACACGGTAGGATTCACTGCGTTTTTCGGATCATTCAAAGAGAGCTATGTTACTTCCGATTTTTACAAGGCAACCAGACATCCAAGATATGCTCAGTCTGTGCCTTGCTTAACCTATAGTAGGTAACGGTAGGATTCACTGCTTTTTTCGGATCATTCAAAGAGAGCTAGGTTGCTTCCCATTTTTACAAGGCAACCAGACATCCAAGAAATGCTCAGAGTCTGTGCCTTGCTTAACCTATTGTCTGATACTGTGATAGGTTCTGCTTGCACCGCGTATTTTGTATACACTTGTGTGGTTTGTGCTCTTAATCTGGGGAGTCAGTATAGGATTTTGCAACTTGTTTCGGCCGTTTGGCTTTATTTGTAACCTGCTTTGATCACTATGAGGGATTATAAAAACAAATAGAAAAATAATGGCTTAAACTAGGAAACAGAGTGCTGGATGTTTATTGGAGTCTTAAAGAAAAACCCCAGAAGCATAAAATTGATAACATTTATAATTTGTTTCGGTTAAACTTAGCGAACCTCCAAAGCCTTCTTGTATTTGCGAAAGTAGCGAAGACCGCGCAGAAGGCCCTGCAAGTCACTTCTCTCCAGCTTATTCCCATCATTCACCCACTTCTCAAGTGCCGATCCCGCTGACTCTCTCGAGACATCAGAGACCTTCCAGTATAAACTCTTTGACAAACTTTTACTGCGAGATTCCTTCAATGGCTCCTCCGTATTCTCAACGGAAGCTGATTCTGCCGACGAAAATGTTTTGAAAAACAAAGAAAAAACTACTCTGCTCTCATCATACGGGCTTCTTTGCTGGAAAACTGACCTACCCAACTCCTGCACTCCAAGCCTGCAAAGAAAAAATTATTACGACCGATTACAAGTGGAAATATGCTGATCGTTTTTCCGAGTTTTTTATTTGTTTGGTTTGGTTTAATGAAATATTACCGTTTGATGGCATTAACGAGAAGAGCCGACCTCATCTTGTCTGCAGAGAACTGAAAAAAGATCAGAAGTGAAGATTTCTGATTTGGGTGAGAAGCATATTGGCAGGGTTGAATGAATGAATGGAAGGAAGATTTTAATAACGTCTACCAGGCGAAAGCAGCCTATGCATCCGCAAACTTGCACACCCCCTTATACATACAAGACCTCTTATTTAAATCTGTTCTTTCAGAGTGGATTTTGATCATTAGGCTTGCAAATCTGTCTAAACGACTTTTTTTCAAATAGGTAGTTTAAGTTGTTTGTTTCTAAAATATCCATATAACCAAAGTTAATATGGTATGTCAAGCATTCTATGATAAAACGACATTCACTTTTAACCACTTTTATGTAGTTTCAATCATTTTCATGTTGCAAAATAGACATGTCTTGTTTTCCCACTCTTTTTTTGGGTACGAGCGATGTATCTATTTCACACTTCAAATGGTGAGAACTAGTTCTGGGCTATAAGCATTTTTGCATTCTATTTAATATTTGTTTCTATGTATGCGTTTTTCGCATGATCTTTTGTGGGGTTAAATTCTTTGACATAGTATTTATTTTTTCGTCTGTTTTGCTTTGACCATATGATACTCCTAAATTTTTCTTCTACAAACTTCTTTATTTCTAGGGTTTAAGTTTTGTACTAGGGTTTTGGCCAAGTTAAGGAAATTATCTTTGTTACCTTAATCTTGGTAATTTTATTTCACTATTTAGGGGCACCCTAACTTCGAGGTCCATGTGGTTTGCCATGTGGACCCATGATCCAATTTTTTTAATCTACCACCTAGATTGTTGAGTTGGCAATTCTAAATAAAAATTTATCTATATGGCTCTACGATTTGCCATGTGTTTCAGTCCTATTCTTCTAATGTGTCTACTTATTGTCATTTTAGTGCATCAATCGGGATGTGCGCAGGCCCACACCCCAAACCTGCCCCTATATCATTTGAACTAGATAAGGTGGTTGCATGGCATTCCACCACATGGCCACCCAATCCACCACCCTCACTACCATTACTTCTCGCTAACACCTTAAATTGCAACATGCAGTGGCATTTACTATGTGTCACCTTTCCTTACAATCACCTTAGGACATGCGTTATTTGAACAAAACTCCATTCAATTCACCTAACTCCTTGCAGATCGAGCCATGTTTCGTTCCTTTCTATCCCGCCAATTCTGGAGTGTTTGTTTATTTTGTGACCATGACATGTTTGATCAGCGACTCTGCAACTTCCACACCTAATGCAAACGTGCTCTTTTCTTTACCGGCAACACCATTGTATCTGCAAGTGATACTTGATTTTTTGTTCACATTGTTTCACATTCACTAGTATAGATTGTATTGCATTATTTTGTTTCACATTGTTTTGTATTGCATTGTATTGCATTTATTTCCTCTCTTCTTCTTTTTTTGCAGTTATGGATTCTAGATGCAACTGTGTAATATGAAATGGTAAGCAATGAAAGGGGGTAATTGCTCAATCCATAATACAAATTAAAATACAAAACCACCTCAAAATGAATTGGATCAACACCACTTAGTGAGAGATATGCTAATGCCATATTTTTGCTTCTAGGGTTTCTATTCCTTTGTTGCTTAAAATTGAGAAGGAGAGGGATGATATCAATATATAAAGCACTAAATAAAATAGATCTGATCTAATCCAACTTTAAAATAATGTAAAAGAAAATGGAGAAAGATTTGAATGCACCTGGAAATGAAATAGGAATAATAAGACTTCAAATCTAAATTCCCGATTGTTGGAATCCTGGAATGACCTGTAACTGCATAACTGAAATCTTGAGACCTATATCTTTATGTACCTAAAATTTCACTGAATACTAAGAAGGACAAGTCACCAATGTTGTCATGTACCTTGGGTTTTCTATCAAAAAAGTTGTAGATAATCTATCTCAGTCTCAGGAAGGCACTGACAACTAAATTTGAGGTCTTTTGTACCTGCAAATCTAAGATTTGTGTATGTGGGTGGCTATATAGGGGTTCACCTTAGTCAACCCCCCATTTTGGTGATTCCCACCTCCACAAATAGCCAAATATAATAAATTGTGTAGTGTTCATGAATCTAGAGTACGTATAATTGCTATGAGAAAAAATGCATAAATGAAATACTAAGATCTACCTTAAGTGTGATAGAGTAAACCCTAATATGAAAAATGCAATCAATATGTGATTGACAGCATGCAAATAAATATAGATATGAAGAACAAATGTATAGATCTGAAGATAACAAGAGACCATGCCCAATCCTAAAAGGAATAATGCAAGCCAATCATTAGTCGGTGATCTTCTAGTTATCATCATAATCATTGTGTAGCTCCACAATGTTGAAAATATGCTTGGATACTTGAAAAAGGGTTTGAATGCCTGATAGAGGAGTTTTTGTAGCCTTGATTCTCAAGTCCTCACTTTATGAGATGTCTTCAAATTGGGGCTTCAACCTTGCAATTGCTTTCATTGTGCCAAAATGAAGTGTGAGAGTTGCTTTTATACAAAATTAGGAGATAGGGTAGAGAAGGCCAACTGTAAATATAAATCCTCCGCTAAAACCTTGAGATGGAGACCCATTTAAATTTGGGCACAAAATTTTGTGGCAATATATACCTAGGACATGTTGCTAATGGCATGATGTTCCACTCTAAACATGTCAAAATTTGGTCTATTGGCCCCAGAAAGTCAGGGGATGTGGGATTCGGTCAAATAGCTAATTACAATGTTAGGACAGTATACATAGGCCACAAATGGTCGGATAGGGCCTAGGAGGTGAGATGAATTATTTGATTGGAGAAAAAATAAAGGAGCACACTTAGAAATAAGGGCTTACCACAATTTTGAGCAAGTTTGAAGGGATTAGAGGACCCATTTTCAAATTTAGGTATGCATTAAGTGCAATTATGAAGTCCTATTATGCAATCTATAATGAGAACACACTAAGGTAGGTGTTAAACAATATACAAATTATAGACCACTTAGGTGCTTACAATTTACGACGGTACAACAATGAAAATGAGGTAATCAAACATTGCATGCCAACCCTTCACAATGACCAGTGGGAGGAGTTATATGTCACATTTTCTCTACTTGTCCTCAATATAGGTGAGGATTTTATTCTCATTAAGGCCACCGAAGACCTTTCAGGGCTTTCAAATATGTTGTTTTCCATTTCTTCTTTTGTCCTCTAACTCTAATGTGGAATGTTGTGTTTGGTGCTTCTTGCAATTTTTTAAAATAATTTGTGTTTATGGACACAACTTATTGTGCTCATAAACACTTATAAGTTAATAAGGGAATCATAATCATGTGTTCTAGCTTCACTTGCATGTTCTTAGTTCTTTGAATTAAATTTGGTCTATTCAAGCATCATTTTTTGTATTCGTCTTATTGGTCTAATTTGTTTAAGGCTTTCAAGTCAATTATTATTTTTGGTTTTGATGTATCCAATTTCACTGTTTAATGGTTTCGAGTTCACTGTTAATGCACTAGTACATTTGACCTAGTTTTTTTACCAAGATTTTTGACCATAAAATAAAAAGGTTTTGGTTGGTCAGATTATAGAAGGAAAACTTTCATTTTTTTTTAATCCATGTTCATGTTCGTCGAAAGTTCGACCAATACCATGTACGTCAAAATTTCGACGAACACGGGCATAACTTTAAAAAAATATTTCATTATTACCACGGCAAACTTTTTCAAGGGTTACAGCATGCGAAACCTCATCAGCTAGGGCGGATTAGGCACTGTGTATAGGGGTTGCAGTTTTTATCTGGACTTGGGCCATTGATCTTCGAGCTTGGTTTTGGAAACTTGGCTTTTCCTCTCCTTATCAAATGGAAGCTCATTGAGGTAGGGATTGTGTCGTTATCTCCTCTACATTTTGATAGAATACATTGCACTTGATCACTTGATTGAATACCGTCATGTATTTCGAGGGCACATCTTACTATGATCATTACTCCATGCTCTGTTGTGTCTGTGGCATTGAGTTCATTTCTTTGGATGATTTGATTATGGCATTTACATCTAGATTTTCACTATTTTATTATGAGCTAGGGCATCATGTAATGTTTATTTTCTGTTACTACAACCTGTGAGCCTGATCTGCATCTTTGATTTTATCACACTTGTTGTGTTGGTGAACTAGGGCATCATGTTAATGTGTGTTCATTGGATTCTCTGGTTATATTGCTTACCTCTTTTAGAACCTGTGATCCTCATGGCATCATTGGCGACACATTTCCTTCTATGTTATGCTAACTAGTGTCCACCATTGTTTTACATGGCATATGCCCTTGGCTTGTGCTCTTCATATTACCACTATTATTACTTTCTTGGAGTATCATTGATTACCCACGAGCTAGCGCATCCATTTATACATTCCATCTATTTGCTTCTCTATTCTGATCCTATGGCGTGCTTCAATGATGACCCATAGATTTTTCACTGTTGTTATGATGTTGTTTACATGGCATCATTTCCCTCGACCCATACTCCATTGCTTATGTTGTTGTTACCATAACATGATTATGGTTTAGAGCCCATGAGATAGGGCATCTTTGCCATATTTGTACTTTGTTGTTGCAACATGAAATTGATGGTGTTTACTGTTTGCTTGGGGACCCGTGAGGTTGAAAAATTTTGTATTTTTGTTGTTAGATCATACATTAATACCATTTTTAATTTGAGCTCAGGCATCTTGTTTACATGTTAATGCTTGCTTGCTACTGTCATGTACCATGATGTTTTATTGTTTATTCATTGAGGCCGCAAGCCATATGTTGAATTAGTGCATATTGTTATCATTTCCTTGGTTGTGATTACTACTCACCTTCATGACATGATGATGCGACTCAGGTATTATTTCTTTGCAATGCTTTGGCAGCCTGATTTATGTTGATCTTAATTATATATGATACTTTTTTGCATGATTCTGCAGAAGCCATAGGGTTCTTGACAATGAATGAAGGGGAGAGAGTCAGATATATTATACAGAAGTTTGGAGGACTCTAGTTAGGATGAAAAATCTTTTGATACAATTGTGTGTTTATTTGATCCATGTTTCAAATTATAACTACTGTTTCATATTAAAACAATGTTGATATGAATTTTGTGAATTTTGAATGCTTTGTGATTGTATGACTTGTATGAATCGATGTATCTCTCTGCAATAGAATTCGGGAAATCTTGTGATGGATTTAATGAGAATTAAATTGATTATTTTGAGGCTTGATTCCCTTATGCTCTACCTCCTAAAATTCTTGAACTCTCATACCATTAGTAGGTACTAATTTGTGAGGACTGTTCTAGTTTAAAGACCCTATTTTGTTGTTGTATCTAATTGCTTGCTAGTTACATGATGTTGGATTTTGAATGATGTATTGAGAGTCGGTGATGTTTCTATATCCTATGAGCACTGAGTATGAATATATTAGGCTGATTTGCAAACTTATTACTGCTATATGTAACCACTGGTTACTGGCAATTGAGATCCTATTTACTCATGGATAGAAACTGCATATATCAATAGCTAGTGAACTAGACATAATTCTTATTTGTTGGACTATGCTTTTCTTTGTTTTGTATCCCTTGAAGAGACCTTAAGTTGGACACTTGTTCATTGGAAACCCTCTTTATGAAGGCCTTGAAGTTGACTAATTCTAGCTCAGGTATAGTTAAATTGTCCTTGCTGCCCTAGAATGACATATTTGTTCAAACCATTGATTGCAAACATTTTTTAAGTACTTGAATCTACAATAGAACAATAGTGGTGAATGTATGATTATTATAATCATATGATTATATGTTATAATATTTATGTAATAAATGTAGTAATGATGGTGCGGTGCATTATTGATATAGGCTCGATGGCTCTTGTCAATGTGCCAAATTGCCAATGTGGTGGTGGGTAGTGTGTGTTGAAGACTTCACAGACACAAGCAACCCTAGACGATAATTTTGGTGCTGCCCAAATAGAAAAAAGGTTGCTAATGTGTATATATTTAATATTTCTAATATAAATACTATTCATTATATTATAAGAACTAATGTAGATTGGGCATCACAAGGAAATAATGGCTATGGATACTTTAGTTGGGTTGATGACAACTCATCTGCATCTATCTGCCCATCTCCACTTATCTGTGATGAAGGATTTGAGTGCAAAACGTGTCAGGCTAGGGCAAATGCCAAAATTATATGTTTATGATGCCTTCTCTATATTTGATGCAGGAGCATCCTGGGTGTAAGAGCAATCTTGCATCACCCAAAAATATTTTTGTTTTTGTATTCAATAAGGGCTATCTTGTGCAGAGCTATTATTTATGGAAACTTGTTGTTTTTAGTAAGTTGGTCATAAATCTCAGAATGTTCTGATTTTACATGTGGAGGTTCATCTCAATCATATCGGCCTGCCAGTAAATTTTCATGGCTAGATCAGGTTTAGTTTTGAAGATATTGAAGATTTTCGGTATTGGTAGCAGGGTACAAAAACTTTGAACTCAATTTTGAAGGCTTTAGAGGCCTCGGATGAGGTAAAAAATTTGGGCGACAGGCACTTGCATGAATCAAGCCTGTAGACTGCTTTGTGGCCTTTCCAAAATGGGGTTATAATAGTCCATCGGGTCAATTGGTGATGACTTATGATCTTCGGAAGTCGGGTCACCTGAAATGGTGGAAAATGATTTTCCTTCAAAATTATTGTTCGAGTTTCAAAAGTTATTTTGAGCTGACTTTGATGTAATAAAATAAAAAATAAAATAATTCTAAGTTTGGTCAGCCCTTAGGGCTAAATTTCTGGAACCTTCTCGTGTGGTGGAAATTGTCTATATAAAGAAGTCCCATAGTGTTGTCTAGGGCAGTTTTGGGTAGTAGATCTGGGTATTGATTCGAGGCTTTGTCCTACAGAATATTGTAAGGGAATGCCCATGAGGCTTTGCATATTGTAATTCTAAAAGTTTGTAATTCCACATTTGTGGAGATAATAAGAAGCCAATTTTCTATTCTTTCATATTGTTGTTATTTCTCTGTTTCTGTTATGTGTTTGTGGTATTAAGGGAAGCACCCTTCATCAAGTGGTATAAGAGCAGGTGTTCCTGAGTGTGTAAATAGATCGCCGATTGTGAGGTAGTTTGCACCAGGACCATGGTTAGGGTTTCAGTGCGCATTGCGAAAATGCTTCCACAAAGGGAACGTGGCGGAAGAGCTGGTGTTGTAACACCTGAGGTTAGAGCTCTCCAGAGACAAGTGCGAGCATTGCAAGAGGAGATTCATAGAGGAATGAATCTTATTGCCAGAGACGAAAGCGAGGATGAAGCCGAAGAAGAAGATCAAGAAGGAGAAGTCGAAGTTGTGAACCAAGAGGAAGAAAGACTTTTTCATGTCATTTCCAAGATTGGGAAAAGACCTAAGATTGAGGTTCCTGCATTTTCAGGAAATCTTAACCTAGAGGAGTTGATCGACTGGATCAATGAATGTGAAGAATATTTTGATTATGAAGATATTGACGATCCTGATAGGGTCAAATTTACGAAGGCCAGACTGAAAGGTCATGCCAAGATCTAGTGGCAAGAGATTCAATTAGAGAGAAATAGAAGAGGGAAAGATAAAATCACAAGATGGGATCGAATGGTGGATAAATTGAACTGACAGTTCATTCCTGTTGATTCTGAGCTTGACCTTCTGAAGAAGATGCAAAGTTTGAAGCAAGCAGGAAAATCTGTTCAGGAGTATACAAAGGAGTTCTATCAAATCCTCATCAGAACAGGCCATGCAGAAGCGGATAAGGAGAAAGTTGCCCATTACGTTAATGGGTTGAGGTCGAGCATTCAGGAAGAGCTGAATCCGATTCGAATGAAGAGTATTGAAGAGGCATACCAGTTTGCCCTAAAAGTAGAGGAAAAGTTGATCAAGAAGTTCGAGAGCAGACAAAATGGAAGAGGTCGCAGTGGACGATTTGGTGGACGGTCATATGGAGGTTGAAATGAAGATCCGAAAAAGAAGTATGAGGCCAGTAGCAGTCAAAATCAGAGAGGAAACAATTGTAATCATTTCCAAGATCAAAACAATAGAGATCAGAGAGGAAGAGGAAGAGGAAGAGGACAAGATTCAGGAAAAGGAGGCTTCCATGGAACATGTTTTCACTGTGGAGAAGAAGGTCATAGGGCATTTGAATGTCCTCAATGCCAAGGAAGGATGGATAGGAGAAATGAAGGCCAGGCCAGAGTTGTGCATGTAGATGAAGATGTCAGATCATCAAATTCTGAAGATGTTGAAAGAGGAGAAATGCTGATTAATAGAAGAGTCTTGTTGAGTGGTGAGAATGAACTTGAGCAAAGGAGGAGCTTACTTTGCACTAGATGCAAGTGTGAGGGTAAATGTTGTGATGTGATTATTGATAGTGGAAGCAATGACAATTTGGTGTCAGAAGAGATGGTGACAAAGTTGAAGCTTAAGAGACAGAAACACCCACATCCATATCGGATTGCCTGGGTGCAGGATGACCACAAGGTCATGGTCAGTGAACAGTGCCTAGTAAAGTTCAAGATCGACGGGTACCAAGATGAGGTACTATGTGATATCATATCAATGGATGCATGTCATATGCTGTTGGGTAGACCATGGCAGTTTGACAGATGTGTTGTACATGATGGTCGTGCGAATACCTATTCCCTGACAAAGGATGGAGTGCGACATAAGCTAAAGCCATTGAAGGAGGCCAAAGAAAAGGTATGTGGTAATGCAAGAATAACATTTGTTGATGGAAGAAAATTCTTAGATGGTATGAGGCATGAGCATGTGTGTTTTGCTTTAATTCCAAAAGCTGGTAAAAAGGAAGTAGAGGATGTACTTGTAGAGGTTGCAGATTTGTTGAATGAGTTTCAAGATATTGTATCTGATAATGTACTTGATGCATTACCACTGGTAAGGAAGATTAGTCATCAGATGGATTTGATTTCAGGAGCTAGTTTTCCAAACAAGGCGACACACAGAATGACACCAGTAGAAAGTGAAGAGTTGAACAAACAAGTACATGAGTTGTTACAGAAGGGATTGATTCAGGAGAGCCTGAGTCCATGTGTTGTACCAGCAGTATTAGCACCAAAGAAGAATGGAGAATGGAGGATGTGTACAGATTCCAGAGCAATAAACAAGATCACAATCAAGTATAGGTTTCCATTGCCACAAATGGATGATATTATGGATTGTTTGAGTGGAGCTGTGTATTTCTCAAAGATAGATATGAAGAGTGGATATCACCAGATTCAGATTAGAGAAATAGATGAATGGAAGACTGCCTTCAAGACAAAGGAAAGACTGTATGAGTGGTTAGTCATGCCTTTTGGGCTAACCAATGTATTGAGCACTTTTATGCGGCTCATGAACGAGGTTCTGAAAGAATTTCTAGGTAAGTTTGTCATTATGTACCTAGATGATATTTTGATCTTTAGTAAGACATTGGAAGAGCATATGATGCATATTCGTATGGTATTTGAGAAGTTAAGAGATGAGAAATTGTTGATTAATTTGAAGAAGTGCAGTTTTGTGAAGAAAGAGTTAGTGTATTTAGGATTTGTAGTTTCAGCAAAAGGTCTAAAAATGGACCCAGAGAAGGTACAGGCTATCCTTGAATGGCTTACTCCAAGGAGTGCTACTGAGGTAAGATCTTTTCATGGTTTGGCTAATTTTTATAGAAAGTTTATCAGAAATTTCAGCAATATTTATGGTCCCTTGACTGAAACAATGAGAGGGGATAGAAAAGAGTTTAAGTGGACTAATGGGGCAGAAAAGAGTTTTCAATTGTTGAAACAAAAAGTTACAGAACAACCTATTTTAGCACTTCCAGATTTTAATAAGGTGTTTCAAGTAGATTGTGATGCTAGTGGTACTGCAATAGGAGTTGTTATGAGCCAAGAAGGTAAACCTACTGCTTATTTCAGTGAGAAGTTAAATGATGCCAAGAGAAAATATTTTGTTTATGATCAGGAATTTTATGCTATAGTTCAGGCATTGAAGAAGTGGAGACACTATCTGCTTCCTAAAGAGTTTGTTTTATATACTGATCATCAAGCTTTGCAATATCTGAACAGTCAAGGAAAGTTGAATCAAAGGCATTTGAAATGGGTTGAGTTTTTGCAGAGTTATACATTTGTTTTGAAACACAGAAGTGGAAAGTCTAATAGGGTTGCAAATGCGCTTAGCAGAAGGCAACTATTGTTGACAGAGATGCAGATTGAGGTGGTTGGGTTTAAAGAACTCAAAAATTTGTATCTAGAGGATCCTGATTTTGGTGAAGCTTGGAAAGCTTGTAAAGAACTTGTTACTCTAGACAGAACGAAGTGGCTGGATTTCATCATTCAGGATGATATGCTATTCAGAGGGAGTCAGTTGTGCATTCCAAGAAGTTCTATGAGGGAGAATCTCATCAAGGAGAAGCATAGCGGAGGATTGGCTGGACATTTTGGTCGTGATAAAACCCTTGTTTTGGTTAGTGAGAATTATTATTGGCCACAGTTGTAGCAAGATGTCAGAAATTTTGTACAAAGTTGTAGAGTATGTCAGATGGCGAAAGGAGTGAAGCAGAATACGGGGTTGTATCAGCCATTACCTGTACTAGAGAAACCTTGGGAGGATATTAGTATGGACTTTATTCTTAGTTTACCAAGGACACAACGGGGACATGATTCAATTTTTGTAGTAGTTGACAGATTTTCAAAGATGGCACATTTTATTCCCTGCAAGAAGACTAATGATGTTGTTCATGTAGCAGAATTATTTTTCAAAAAAGTAGTGCGACTACATGGTTTGCCAAAGACCATACTTTCAGATCGAGACACTAAGTTTGTTGGATATTTCTAATGTACATTATGGAAGAAGTTGAAGATAGATTTAAAATTTAGTTCATCACATCATCCATAGACTGATGGACAAACAGAGGTGGTGAATAGGAGTTTGAGAAATTGGCTGAGACGTTTGGTTGGGGATAAGCCAACAAGATGGGATTTGATTTTACCACAAGCAGAATTTGCATACAATAATTCTGTCAACAAGAGCACTAGTAAATCACCATTCTATATTGTATATGGGAGTAGTCCAAGAAATGCATATGAGTTGAGAAAGATAGATAAAGGAGAAATAAGTAGTGCTGAAGGTGAGAATTTTGCAGAACATTTGAAGAACATCAATGAGGAGGTGAGGAAGCATATTACCAAGATGAATAAGCAGTATAAGGCTAAGGCAGATGTGAAAAGGAGGCATAAAAAATTTTAGGTTGAAGATGAGGTCATGGTTCATTTGCGGAAGGAGTGATTTTCAGTTGGTACATATAACAAGTTGAAAATGAAGAAGTTTGGGCCATGTAAGATACTAAAGAAGCATGATTCAAGAAATGCATATGAGGTAGAATTGCCTACTAAGCTGAATATTTCACCAGTGTTTAACATTTCAGATTTGACAGAGTATCATGAAGGAGGTGTTGAAGATGAGGTTACAACAGCACAGTGGAGTATTCCATCAACCAGTTCAGATATCAAGGAGATTGAAGACATACTAGATAGTCGTGTTGACAAAAGCACAAGGAACATGACATATGAAAAGTATTTGGTCAAATGGAAAGGACGACCTGTTGAAGATTCATCATGGCTAACAAAGGAGGAGGTTAACCATCTTGGTTTTCCTCTGCACAACTGAGTCGTGACGGGGTCACTTCTCAAACTACCCCGGGTGTCTAATGTAGGAGCATCCTGGGTGTAAGAGCAATCTTGCATCACCCAAAAATATTTCTATTTTTGTATTCAATAAGGGCTATCTTGTGCAGAGCTGTTATTTATGGAAACTTGTTGTTTTTAGTAAGTTGGTCATAAATCTCAGAATATTCTGATTTTACATGTGGAGGTTCATCTCAGTCATATCAGCTTGCCAGTAAAGTTTCATGGCTAGATCAGGTCTAGTTTTGAAGATATTGAAGATTTTCGGTATTGGCAGCAGGGTACAAAAAAATTGAACTCAATTTTGTAGGCTTTAGAGGCCTTAGATGAGGTCAAAAATTTGGGTGACAGGCGCTTGTGCGAGGCAAACCTGTAGAGCGCTTTGTGGCCTTTCTGAAATGGGGTTATAATAGTCCATCGAGTCAACTGGTGATGACTTATGATCTCCAGAAGTCGGGTCACCTGAAATGGCGGAAAATAATTTTCCTTCAAAATTTTTGTTCGGGTTTCAAAAGTTATTTTGAACCGACTTTGATGTAATAAAATGAAAAATAAAATAATTTTAAGTTTGGTCGGCCCTTAGGACTAAATTTCTGGAACTTTCTCGGGCGGTGGAAATTGCCTATATAAAGAAGGCCCGTAGTGTTGTCTAGGGCAGTTCTGGGTAGTAGATTTGGGTATTGATTTGAGGCTTTGTCCTATAGAATATTGTAAGGGAATTCCCATGAGGCTTTGCATATTGTAATTCTGAAAGTTTGTAATTCCACATTTGTGGAGATAATAAGAAGCCAATTTTTTGTTCTTTCATATTGTTGTTGTTTCTATGTTTCTGTTATGTGTTTGTGGTATTAAGGGGAGCACCCTTAATCAAGTGGTATAAGAGTAGGTGTTCCTAAGTGTGTAAACAGATCGCCGATTGTGAGGCAGTTTGCACCAGGACCATGGTTAGGGTTTCAGTGCGCGTCATGAAAATGCCTCCACAAAGGGAACGTGGCGGAAGAGCTGGTGTTGTAACACCTGAGGTTAGAGATCTCGAGAGATAAGTGCGAGCATTGCAAGAGGAGATTCGCAGAGGAAGGAATGTTAATGCCAAAGATGAAAGTGAGAATGAAGTCGAAGAAGAAGATCAAGAAGGAGAAGTCAAAGTTGTAAACCAGGAGGAAGAAAGACTTTTTCATGCCATTTCCAAGATTGGGAAAAGACCTAAGATTGAGGTTCCTGCATTTTCAAGAAATCTTAACCTAGAGGAGTTGATTGACTAGATCAATGAATGTGAAGAATATTTTGAGTATGAAGATATTGATGATCCTGATAGGGTCAAATTTGTGAAGGCCAAACTGAAAGGTCATGCCAAGAACTGGTGGCAAGAGATTCAATTGGAGCGAAATAGAAGAGGGAAAGATAAAATCACAAGATGGGATCGAATGGTGGATAAATTGAAGTGACAGTTCATTCTTGTTGATTATGAGCTTGACCTTCTGAAGAAGATGCAAAGTTCGAAGCAAGCAGGAAAATCTATTCAGGAGTATACAGAGGAGTACTATCGAATCCTCATCAGAACATGCAATGCAGAAGCGGATAAGGAGAAAGTTTCCTGTTACCTTAATGGGTTGAGGCTGAGCATTCAGGAAGAGCTGAATCTGGTTCGAATGAAGAGTATTGAAGAGGCATACCAGTTTGCCTTAAAAGTAGAGGAGAAGTTGAACAAGAAGTTTGAGAGCAGACAAAATAGAAGAGGTCACGGTGGACGATCTGGTGGACGGTCATATGGAGGCCGAAATGAAGATCCAAAAAAGAAGGATGAGGCCAGTAGCAGTCAAAATCAGAGAGGAAACAATTCCAATCGTCTCCAAGATCAGAACAATAGAGATCAGAGAAGAAGAGGAAGAGGACAAGGTTCAGGAAGAGGAGGCTTCTGTGGAACATGTTTTCACTGTGGAGAAGAAGGTCATAGGGCATTTGAATGTCCTCAACGCCAAGGAAAGATGAATAGGAGAAATGAAGGCCAGGTCAGAGTTGCGAATGTAGATGAAGATGCCAGATCATCAAATTGTGAAGATGCTGAAAGAGGAGAAACGTTGATTAATAGAAGAGTCTTGTTGAGTGGTGAGAATGAACCTGAGCAAAGTAGGAGCCTATTTCACACTAGATGCAAGTGTGAGGGTAAATGTTGTGATGTGATTATTGATAGTGGAAGCATTGACAATTTGATGTCAGAAGAGATGGTGACAAAGTTGAAGCTCAAGAGACAGAAACACCCACATCCATATCAGATTGCCTAGGTGCAGGATGACTACAAGGTCATGGTCAGTGAACAGTGCCTAGTAAAATTCAAGATCAATGGGTACCAAGATGAGGTACTATGTGATATCATATCTATGGATGCATGTCATATGTTGTTGGGTAGACTGTGGCAGTTTGACAGATGTGTTGTACATGATGGTCGCGCGAATACCTATTCCCTAACAAAGGATGTAGTGCGACATAAGCTAAAGCCATTGAAAGAGACTGAAGAAAAGATATGTGGTAATGCAAGAATAACATTTGTTGATGGAAGAAAATTCCTAGATGGTATGAAACATAAGCATGTGTGTTTTGCTTTAATTCCAAAAGCTGGTAAAGAGGAAGTAGAGGATGTACTTGTAGAGGTTGTAGATTTTTTGAATGAGTTTCAAGATATTGTATCTGATAATGTACCTGATGGATTACCATCGATAAGGAAGATCAGTTATCAGATGGATTTGATTCCAGGAGCCAGTTTGCCAAACAAGGCAACACACAAAATGACACCAGCAGAAAGTGAAGAGTTGAACAGACAAGTACATGAGTTGTTACAGAACGGATTGATTTGGGAGAGCCTGAGTCCATGTGTTGTACCAGCAGTATTAGCACCAAAGAAGAATGGAGAATGGAGGATGTGTACAGATTCCAGAGCAATAAACAAGATCACAATCAAGTATAAGTTTTCATTGCCACGAATGGATGATATTATGGATTGTTTGAGTGGAGCTGTGTATTTCTCAAAGATAAATATGAAGAGTGGATATCACCAGATTAGGATTAGAGAAGGAGATGAATGGAAGACTACCTTCAAGACAAAGGAAGGACTGTATGAGTGGTTAGTCATGCCTTTTGGGCTAACCAATGCATCGAACACTTTTATGCGGCTCATGAATGAGGTTCTGAAACAATTTCTAGGTAAGTTTGTCATTGTGTACCTAGATGATATTTTGATCTTTAGTAAGACATTAGAAGAGCATATGATGCATATTCGTATGGTGTTTGAGAAGTTAAGAAATGATAAATTGTTGATTAATTTGAAGAAGTGCAGTTTTGTGAAGAAAGAGTTAGTGTATTTGGGATTTGTAGTTTCAGCAGAAGGTCTAAAAATGGACCCAGAGAAGGTACATACTATCTTTGAATGGCCTACTCCAAGGAGTGCTACTGAGGTAAGATCTTTTCTTAGTTTGGCTAGTTTTTATAGAAAGTTTATCAGAAATTTCAATAGTATTTGTGGTCCCTTGACTAAAACAATGAGAGGGGATAGAAAAGAGTTTAAATGGACTAATGGGGCAGAAAAGAGTTTTCAATTGTTGAAACAAAAAGTTACAGAACAACCTGTTTTAGCACTTTCAGATTTTAATAAGGTGTTTCAAGTAGATTATGATGCTAGTGGTATTGCAATAGGAGCTGTTATGAGCCAAGAAGGTAAACCTATTGCTTATTTAAGTGGAAGTTAAATGATGTCAAGAGAAAATATTTTGTTTATGATCAGGAATTTTATGCTATAGTTCAAGAATTGAAGAAGTGGAGACACTATCTGCTTCCTAAAGAGTTTGTTTTGTATACTGATCATCAAGCTTTGCAATATCTAAATAGTCAAGGAAAGTTGAATCAAAGACATTTGAAATGGGTTGAGTTCTTGCAGAGTTATACATTTATTTTGAAACACAGAAGTGGAAAGTCTAACAGGGTTGTAGATGCGCTTAGCAGAAGGCAACTATTGCTGATAGAGATGCAGATTGAGGTGGTTGGGTTTAAAGAACTCAAGAATTTGTATCTAGAGGATCTTGATTTTGGTGAAGCTTAGAAAGCTTGTAAAGAACCTATTACTCTAGACAGAACGAAGTGGCTGAATTTCATCATTTAGGATGATATGCTATTCAGAGGGAGTCAGTTGTGCATTCCAAGAAGTTCTATGAGGGAGAATCTCATCAAGGAGAAGCATAGCGGAGGATTGGCTGGACATTTTGGTCGTGATAAAACTTTTGCTTTGGTTAGTGAGAATTATTATTAGCCACAGTTGCAGCAAGATGTCAGGAAGTTTGTAGAGAGTTGTAGAGTATGTCAGACGGTGAAAGGAGTGAAGCAGAATATAGGGTTGTATCAGCCATTACCTGTACCAGAGAAACCTTGGGAGGATATCAGTATGGACTTTGTTCTTGGTTTACCAAGGACACAACAGGGACATGATTCAATTTTTTGTGGTAGTTGACAGATTTTCAAAGATGACATATTTTATTCCCTGCAAGAAGACTAATGATGTTGTTCATGTAGCAAAATTGTTTTTCAGAGAAGTAGTGCGACTACATGGTTTGCCAAAGACCATAGTTTCAGATCAAGACACTAAGTTTGTTGGATATTTTTGGCGTACATTATGAAAGAAGTTGAAGATAGATTTGAAATTCAGTTCATCACATCATCCACAGACTGATGGACAGACAGAGGTGGTGAATAGGAGTTTAGGAAATTTGCTGAGATGTTTGGTTGGGGATAAGCCAACAAGATGGGATTTGATTTTACCACAGACATAATTTGCATATAATAATTCTGTCAACAAGAGCACTGGTAAATCACCATTCCAGATTGTATATGGGAGTAGTCCAAGAAATGCATCTGAGTTGAGAAAGATAGATAAAGGAGAAATAAGTAGTGCTGAAGGTGAGGAGGTTGGAGATGAAATCATGGTTCATTTGCGGAATGAGTGATTTTCGGTTGGTACATATAACAAGTTAAAAATGAAGAAGTTTGGGCCATGTAAGATACTGAAGAAGCATGATTCAGGAAATGCATATGAGGTAGAATTGCCTACTAAGCTAAATATTTCACCAGTGTTTAACATTTCAGATTTGACAGAGTATCATGAAGGAGGTGTTGAAGATGAGGTTACAGCAGCACAGTGGATTATTCAAGCAACCAGTTCAGATATCAAGGAGATTGAAGACATACTAGATAGTCGTGTTGGCAGAAGCACAAGGAACATGACATATGAAGAGTATTTGGTCAAGTGGATAGGACGACCTGTTGAAGATTCATCATGGCTAATAAAGGAGGAGGTTAACCATCTTGGTTTTCCTCTGCACACCTGAGTCATGACGGGGTCACTTCTCAAACTACCCCGGGTGTCTAATGTAGGAGCATCTTGGGTGTAAGAGAAATCTTGCATCACCCAAAAATATTTTTATTTTTGTATTCAATAAGGGCTATCTTATGCAGAGTTGCTATTTATGGAAACTTGTTGTTTTTAGTAAGTTGGTCATAAATCTTGGAATGTTCTGATTTTACATGTGGAGGTTCATCTCAGTCATATCAGCCTGCCAGTAAAGTTTCATGGCTAGATCAGGTCTAGTTTTGAAGATATTGAAGATTTTCGGTATTGGCAGCAGGGTACAAAAACGTTGAACTCAATTTTGAAGGCTTTAGAGACCTCGGATGAGGTCAAAAATTTGGGTGACAGGCGCTTGTGCGAGGCAAGCCTGTAGAGCGCTTTGTGGCCTTTCTGAAATGGGGTTATAATAGTCCATCAAGTCAACTGGTGATGACTTATGATCTCCAGAAGTCGGGTCACCTGAAATGGCGAAAAATAATTTTCCTTCAAAATTTTTGTTCGGGTTTCAAAATTTATTTTGAACCGACTTTGATGTAATAAAATGAAAAATAAAATAATTCTAAGTTTGGTTGGCCCTTAGGGCTAAATTTTTGGAACCTTCTCGGGCGGTGGAAATTGCCTATATAAAGAAGGCCCGTAGTGTTGTCTAGGGAAGTTCTGGGTAGTAGATTTGGGTATTGATTAGAGGCTTTGTCCTATAGAATATTGTAAGGGAATGCCCATGAGGCTTTGCATATTGTAATTCTGAAAGTTTGTAATTCCACATTTGTGGAGATAATAAGAAGCCAATTTTCTGTTCTTGCATATTGTTGTTTATTTCTCTGTTTGTGTTATGTGTTTGTGGTATTAAGGGGAGCACCCTTCATCAATATTGTAATCACATATCTTTGTTGTGACCATATGCGGAGATGAGCTTAGGAATTAGTCAGTTTAGTATTTTGATATTGTAACTAATATTTTAATATGGATATGGCGTAACTTCTCTTTGCCTCAAGTGCACATATATATGGTTTACATCTTTTTTTACAATAATTATTCATGTTTATGGCTCAGGTGAGCCCCAATCTTCTATCAATCACATGATTTAACATATAGTGGTTTCTTGATTATTCTATTTGTTCCTTGATACATCAATTCGACCACACCCACTCCACTTCACATGGATGTCTTTGAAATAGACTCCTAACTCTAATAAACTGATTGTAACTACTAACTAATTGCTAACTATCTGATACCAGTACCAAACTGACTATATTAACAATCTAAACAAGAAATTTATTGTCAAGTTGACAACAAAAGTTGTCAACTCGACAACACATCATCCAAAGACCATCTAAAGAGTTATAGAAGGTTTAATGACAACCTTTAAAACCAACTAGTCCTATAACCCTTACTACTAACCCCCAACTAAGCCTTTTTAGGCTCATATTGCCAATATAGGCACATTACAATGTTTTTCACTTCAAGTGCTCTTGACAACATTTAGAGGCTTTAATAACCTTATTACATCTTTTAAAACCATTATTGGTCATTTTCCCAATCCCCTAACCTAGGATCAATCCATAATCTATTCCTAGTGACACCTAGGTACCTTTTAAGCTTATCATTGCCATTAAGGTTTACATTCAAAATTTGATTACAATAAGATAAATATATGATCAAAACAATATCATATGACCATGAATATTCTTCTTACATGATTCAATGACCTTTGAAGGCCATTTGGTTTCAACTACACCTAAGGATCCATCAGTGACCCTAGTGCTCTTCATGACTCCTACCTTTGACCTTGGTGCTCCTGCACCAACTGCTAGCACAGAGGAAGATTTGACATAAAATATATGAAGGCTACTTAGCTTATCTTAGGGATAGAGATAATTTAATTTTAACTTTGGTTGTGTTCAAGGAACTATGTTGACTTTATTTTGTAGTTGTTTAACATGAGAGTTTGTAGATTAATAGGAGTTCCCATTTTTATGGGAACATATCATTCAATTGAGCATTAATTCCCATCTATATCTAGTGAGATGAACATAACTCATGTACCTCATGCTAGTGTGCTTGGATACCTTGTATACACTATTTTGCATTACACTAGACATTATCCAAATAGTGAGTATTTATATAAAGTGATATAACACATAGGTGATCCTCCTTTTACACCAATTAATAACAGTGACAACTCTCATAGGTGGTTGGATAATGTCTAGTCTAATCCAAGCACACTAGCATGAGGTACATGAGTTATAAAATCTCATGTTAAACAACTACAAAATAAAGTCAACATAGTTCCTTTAACACAACCGAAGTTAAAATTAAGAATTTTGGTGAAGTCAAGGAAGTAAGTGTGAGATCAAAATCAGTCAAGTCCTTGAATCTATTAAAATATAATTTTTAGTATATTATTATCATTCTATTTCTTTGTTGTAAACATGTCATTGGTTCAGTTTTGTAAAAAAAAAATTGTGTTAACATGCCATTGGTTCAGTTTTGTAAACATGCTTGCAATCTCATTGCCAAAGTGGCCAAAGACTATGTTAGGCTGATAAAATATGGGGATTCTCTTTACCGCTGCAAATCTTTGAAGGTTACTACACTTGGACGAATGTGTACCATTGTTAAGATAATTAGATTGAGTTTGGCTTACCTCAAACAAGTGAGGCGGCATATAGAAAGGTTGTCATCTATTGACCCAAATACCAGGACTATTTTGATCTGTGGGTACCCTAATGTTGGCAAGAGTTCTTTTATTAATAAGATTACTAGGGCGGATGTGGATGTGCAACCTTATGCTTTTACCACTAAGTCTCTATTTTTCGGGCATATTAATTATAAGTACTTGAGGTATCAAGTTATTGATACCCCTTGTATTTTGGACCACCCCTTGGAGGACAGGAACATCGAGATGCTCATTATTATTACCTTGGATCATTTGAAGGCGGTTGTTTTATTTTTCCTTGATGTTTCTGTTGGCAATTTGGCTAATGTGGATGCATAGATGTTGTCATTATGGCAACATATGATCTCTATTGAGAGCGTAGAATCTAGAATGCAAGTATGCAAAGTTGAAGGAAGAAATTGTCTAAGTATGGATACAGTGATCCTAACAGAGCACCCGATGAAGATTTAGTTGGCGACGTCCACTGGAGCAATATTTTTGTTTGCACAGTTAACTAAAGCTTCTATAGAGTATGAGGATACCCCATCTCAGTGTGCATAAAGTTTGGATTAGTACGGACAAAGTTATTCAAAGTTTACCGAAGACAATTTTTGCAGATAGAACAGTTTTGGAGACAGTATTAGCGAAAGAGTTAAGGAATTATTTTTGTTTGTCAAAATAATGACTTAACATTATGAAGGGATGACATCCTAGATGTTTACTCTCAGATAAAGATTTTGGAAGCCGACCATGTAAAGTTATTAGCTTTAATAACTCATATATTAGGCATACTTGAAATGTAATGAAGTAGAGCAGTGATATGTAAAAAGAAAGAAAAGATAACTTGCGATAGTTGTATATTGTGATAGCAGCAAAGGCTATTGATGTGAAGTTGTAAGTAGTACCATATTACAGTCAAAAACATTTTGTATTACCTATTTGGGCAGTGAGCTCAGCTGGTGATCAGGTTTTGTAATCTAACTCCTAACAGGGTTAAGGCTTCTAATAAGGCCTAAAGTCCTTTAACCAGGACAGATCTACTATATATTGTAAATTGACTCCTAACAGGGTCCAATATCCCTAACAAGATACTTTTGATTAGTGATCTTTGTGGGTACCATCCCCACCGAGGTTTTCCCTTGGCCAGGGTTTCCTCGAGAACATATGATGTGTTATGAGTTCTTTCTATTTACTGCTATGTTTGTTAATCAGCTTGATAATCTTTGTATGCACTAAAGTAATCTATTATATCCATAAGTGGGCAAAAGAAAAAGTTTGTGAAATACTGATTCACCCCCCCCCCCCTCTCTCAGTATTTCCTATTTTTAACAATTGGTATCAGAGCACAGTTACTCGGAGAAGGAACATTCAAGGAAAGCTTAGCAGCTTGAGTAAGATCTCTATGGATATGGATCAACTTCAGAAGAATCTTGAAGAAGCTCTTGAACAGATTGATATGCTTACTGATGAAAGAAAATCCTTAAGAAGAAAATATAAAGATGCAAAGAATGCTATTGACAAATTAAAAGGTAAGATTGAAGATCTGAAATCTGAAAAGAAATCTGATATGCTTGTTGAAGATTGTGATGAATTAGAAAAAGAAAATGAGATCCTTAAGCATGAGTTGAAGATAGTAAATCTGAAGCTTAATATGAAAGATGGAAATTTGAGATCTGATAATGAAAAATTGAAAATTGAGAATGAAGATCTGAGGTCAAGACTTGAAAAGGAAACATTCGAATCTGAAAAAGTAAAAATGCAGTAAGTGGAACTTGAGAAGTATAATAAAATTGTGAAAGGTGAATTAACTCAATCTAAACAACAACTTGAAAGGCTATATTCAAAAAGTGATAAGACTAAAAAACAAATTTCTTTTGAAGAACCATTCTTTGATAGGACTGGATTTGGATATAGTATGTTTAGAACAAACCATGAAAGTAAGAAGCCAGATCTGAAGACATCTGAAAGTGTGGAGGAAATAAAGCTAGATGAGAACACATTGGAAGATCCACCTAAAGAAGAACCACCTAGAGAGAAAGAAGAATCAAAGCAAGAAGAATCAAAACAGGAAGAATCATCTAAAGGTATGCAAAGAGAATTCAAAGGTAGATGTTTTGCTTGTAATACTATTGGGCACATGAAGAGAGATTGCACAGGTAAGCAATTTAAACCTTTTAATGGACATTGTTATAATTGTCATAGTTTTGGACATAGAGCTAACAAATGTAGAAGACCTAAAGTAATTTTGAATAATTATGATAGAATGATTGGGAATACTAACAATGCAGATAAGAAATCTATTAAAGAAATGAATCAAAGAAAAGTGGTAGTATGTTTTAGATGCAACAAAGTAGGACACATTGCTAGAAATTGTAGGGCACAGATTAACTAGCAAGGACAGAGATTTGGAAACAATGGAATCATTTGTCAGATATGCAACAAGTTTGGACACTCAGCAAGATTTTGCAGAATGAACAATGGAGGTTATCATCATAACCCTAACCCTAGGAACAATGCAAGAAGGAATGAAAATGCAGGAAACATAGAGAAAGGTTGCTGTAGCAATAAAGATGAAGTAAAATTTGACAAAGGCATAGATCAAGGAGGTACAATCAGCACTGAAAGTAGTCAGGAAGGTAATGTAACCGATGGTAAGGATGAATCTTTACCTGACCCTTCTTTAAGTACTTAAATTATGTAAGTTTCTGTAGTTTAGGACTTAGGATTAGTGTAGATTAGGAATTTGAATGAGTTAAGTTTTTTGCAGTTAGATACAGGTTTATTATGTTGTACTAATGCTATGGTTAAGTGTGCAAAAGAAAATATTGTGTTTTGCGAGGTCGTAGAAAGTTTTATGGTTGCAGGTTTGCAGAATCAGCTTTTTGAGGTTTTAGCGGCAAAATGAATGAATACGATGTCAGATCGAGTTAATGTGAAGTGTTATAAGGTTGAAATCAAAGTTATTATGATTACAAAGTGATTGAAAAGTGATTTGAAAGAAGTAAAGTGAGTTGAGGATGATTTGAAGAAGTTTGGAAGCAGTTTGCAGCGATGATCATACTGAAACCCTAGATTTGCAAAGTTGAGGTATTTCTTGATCTTTAATTAGTTGATAAGATGGATATTTCTATGGTTCATAATGTTAAGGATAAGAATAGACCAAAGATTAAGAAAGAACCAGTAGAACCAACTGAAATTGATGATAGTCTAGCATTATCATCCGTACCAGACGGAGTATTGCACATTGAGAATGTTAAAGGATATTTAGGTTGTAAGTTTGAAACTTTGGGAGATGCAGATTTTAGTGATGATTACAGGAAATTGTACAATCAAGACATGTCAGTTAAACCAGCTTATGAGCACCTAGAGAACAATGAAATTATCAAATATTCCATGAAATATGAATTCAATGATGAGGAATGTACCAAGATCATTTTAAGTAGAATCCACAATGGGAAATTCTGGATGGAGGATAGAGTTATTAATATAACTGCCGACCTAATTCATGAAGTTACTGGATTATCAAAAGTTGGAGAGGTTCCACTGAATGAAAAGAACATGAGGAAGATTGTTTTAGATAACACTGGATCTAGTTATAATGGTAGAGGAATTGTGATAAGTAAGATTAAGCAAGATGATGTTAGGTACCTTTGCAAGATCCTAACAACTAAATTATGTGGTAGTTCAAGGGAAGATGACATGGCTGCAGGAATGATTCATGTAGCTTATCTTGTGTATTGAGAAGAAACCAGTAGACCTATGTGAAATCTTGAAAATTCAGCTATTTGAGAACTTAGAAAAGATTAAGAAGGCTAAGTACACACAGTTTAGGTTTTCATCTCTGATAACCTATATGTTTTTCCATATTTTGAGAAGATTTCCTTACACAGTTGATTGGAGTGACAATGTGAACACAATGGAAAGAATAAACTCAGTCTACATGAAGCACCTTTTTGATAAAGTTAATGACAGTGTGAAGCTTGTATTGAAGACTTTTCAGAATATTGTTAAGAACAAATCAAGGATTCCTCAATCCTTAGTTGAAAAGCATAAAGATGACATATTTTTTATGGTTGACACTGATTTCACCTACATTGAAGTAGTTGAGCCTAGAATGGAATTCATAGACCCTCTTGGCTATGAAATATCTGAAGCAAAAACAATAGGATATGTGAATAGATTGTTAAAGTGTGAGTTGGATGGTCATGCAAATAGGTTTGGAACCTATGAAGAGAATTTCAACTCTGCAATAAGTTTGAGAGAAAAGAAGCAATCTAGTAAGAGAGTTGAATTTACTATGAAGAAAATATTGAAAGAATCTGGTATGTCAAGTCATGAGTTTGACATAGCTAAGAAGACTGCAGAAGCCTTGAAGCAAAGTGAAAATCTTGTAATTCCACCTGAGATATCAAGTGCAGATCTTGTTGATCCTATTGCAGTAAAGGTAAAAGTTGAAGTACCTGAAAAAGATGAAGGAGATAAATCTTTTTCTCCTATTCCTAGCAAAAGAATAAAAGTGAGTGCAATAGGACCCGGCAAGAGACAGAAAGTGGTTGTACCACCTATACCTAGAAATGTAGCAGTAATTAAAGATGATGATGTAGTTTCAATCAAGAAGAAAACTTGGAAACTAAGAATTGAAAGAGTTAATGAAGATATATTGAAGCATGGAGACTTCACTAAGTTGAATAAATTCTATGATCTATATGGATCATTTGACAGATTGAACTTTGAAAATGCAATGGTTACACACATGATTGTGACAGATAAGAAACTTAGCACTATTCATGGTAAGAGCCTAGAAGATTTGTATAACAAACTTGTGAATAGAAAACAGAGAGCACAAGAAGATGACATAAAGATGAGAGAACATGTAATCAGACAGTTCTGTGAAGTTAAGGATGAAGATCATTTGAAGAGATTCTTGAAGTCTCTTGGAACTTTATTGAGAACTAAGAGAAGAACAATCCTTATAATGGGAGGCAAAAAGGAGGAAGTACAGAAAGAGACAGAGCAAGCAGTAATGCAAGTTCTTGTAGATATAGTTGCAGAAAAGCATGTTGAATCAAACCCTCAGCAGAAGCAATCAGAGGAACCGCATGCAGAGAAAGTTGGTATTGAAGAAGTCCCATCTTCTTCACACATCAATACTGGCAAAGAATCAATGGATATTGAAGGCACCAAAGTGACTCTAGAATCAGATGATGCAATATTTCATGATCTAGGAAACATTGTTGACAATTTGGCTTTGGGAGAGCAAGAAAAGGTCATAGAATCAGAGAAGAATACAAAGGTAGAGGAAGCACCAACTGTATCAGAATCAGTTCCAGCAGGGTAGTCAGTTAAAGACAAACAAATTTTGACAGAGGCCACTACCTCTAGTGCACCTTCTATACCAGTTGAAGACATTAGTGCACTTGACAGTAAGAAGAGGCATATTGGTTCAATGTTTGAAGACCTTGGAAAAGAAGTTGAAGATGATGATCAGCTTGAGTTCATCACATCTCTGAATAAAATTATTGGAAAGAATAAGAAAGTGAAAGACCTTGAAGGCAAAGTTAGAGTTTTGACAGAGAAACTTGAGAGTGTGATCAGCACTAAGGTATCTGAATCAGATCCACTTGAGAAAGCTCAATCAGTAATGAATTCTTTTGACTCTGGATTTTCTAACTTGAAGGATATTGCTAAAATAAAAGCTTAGGAAGATTTTGAAGCAGAAATGCAACAAACCTTAAGTGTAAATATTTGAAATGATATTGGTAGTTTAGATGTATGCATAAAGAATTTGAGGAGACATTTTGAGACAGGAAAGAATTTGTACATACAATGCACTAAATCAGAAATCCTAACTGTTGAAGAGGATAAGAAGATCAGAGAGAAGTCAGATGCTATTACAGCTAAGACAAACACCTTGACAAGCCCTAATGTCAAGATAAGTTCTGTAGAGAAGAGCATAAGGAAATTGAAAGATGAAATCAGAATGTTAGCGAGGAGAAGAATAGAAAGATGATCAGGGTTAACATCTTGAGAGAGCATGTCTCAATCAAGATATCAATTGTTGAAGATCAAATTGAGCAGTGTCTTTCAACAAAGACATCATTTCAGAAGTTTAGCTTCAATTCCCTGCAAGCTTGTTAGACAGCAGCATACGGATTGAGTACTCTACTCAATGTTGCTGAATCCATCAGGAAGGTATGGGAGAAAGATTTTGAATTTTGGAAGTTAGAGTTTGGTGATTGTGTTGCAAGCCTACCGGCTTTGCAATAACTAATAATAAGGTATAAAGTTTTTGAAATTTTTGTACACCCTATCTTTGTCATTGTTGTCAAAGGGGGAGAGATAGCAGAAAATTGTATATATGTTGAGGAAGGATACTCATAGGGGGAGCTATTCTATGGAGTATGATATTGTATACATATTGTATAACTTTTGGCCAAAATTTTGTATAAGTGTTTTTTTTTTTTTGTTTTTTTTGAAGTTTTGTTTGCACACTTAGCCAATTTTCCCATATGTTGCCACCAATGACAAAGGGGGAGATTGTTGGCAATTTGGCTAATGTGGATGCATATATGTTGTCATTATGGAAACATATGATCTCTATTGAGAGCGCAGAATCTAGAATGCAAGTATGCAAAGTTGAAGGAAGAAATTGTCTAAGTATGGATACAGTGATCCTGACAAAGCACCCGATGAAGATTTAGTTGGCAACGTCCACTGGAGCAATATTTTTGTTTGCACAGTTAACTAAAGCTTCTATAGAGTATGAGGATACCCCATCTCAGTGCGCATAAAGTTTGGATCAGTACAGACAAAGTTATTCAAAGTTTACCGAAGACAGAACAGTTTTGGAGACAGTATTAGCGAAAGAGTTAAGGAATTATTTTTGTTTGTCAAAATAATGACTTAACATTATGAAGGGATGACATCCTAGATGTTTACTCTTGGATAAAGATTTTGGAAGCCGACCATGTAAATTTATTAGCTTTAATAACTCATATATTAGGCATACTTGAAATGTAATGAAGTAGAGCAGTGATATGTAAAAAGAAAGAAAAGATAACTTGCAATAGTTGTATATTGTGATAGCAGCAAAGGCTATTGATGTGAAGTTGTAAGTAGTACCATATTACAGTCAGAAATATTTTGTATTACCTGTTTGGGCAGTGAGCTCATCTGGTGATCAGGTTTTGTAATCTAACTCCTAACAGGGTTAAGGCTTCTAACAATGCCTAAAGTCCTTTAACCAGGACATATCTACTATATATTGTAAATTGACTCCTAACAGGGTCCAATATCCCTAACAAGATACTTTTGATTAGTGATCTTTGTGGGTACCATCCCCACCGGGGTTTTCCCTTGGCCAGGGTTTCCTCGAGAACATATGATGTGTTATGAGTTCTTTCTATTTACTGCTATGTTTTTTAATCAGCTTGATAATCTTTATATGCACTAAAGTAATCTGTTATATCCATAAGTGGGCAAAAGAAAAAGTTTGTGAAATACTGATTCACCCCCCCTCTCAGTATTTCCTATTTCTAACAGTTTCAGGGTCCTGTGGTTATAGTATTGTGTAATAGGCAGCTCTATTTCACAGCATAAAACTTTTGTTTGCCAATAAGCCTCTTATTGTAGTTTGTAATAAGATTGAATTGCAACCACTAGAGACACTACCAGAGGAGGATGCAAAATTGGTTGCGGAGATGAGATCTGAGACTGGGAAAAATATGGGTGGGTTCTTTGGGAATCGGGAGGGGGGGATGATGAAAAGGAAGCTCTGGCTATAATTAGGAAGAAGAAGAAGATGCTTATCGTCAAAGTACTCTTCGAGAGAGAAAGCCTACCATACCAAGGAAGTTTGACAAGAACAAGGAATATGGATTAAACAGAATGGGAAGACATATTTCTAGTCTGGGCTTGGATCCTTTGACAATTAGCTTGATAATAAATGAAGTAGATGAGAGCTGAGCAATTAGCTTCCCAAGAAACATCTCATAAATGAATTGTGTGTACCCCAATTCATGTGCCCTCTGCGCGTACCTAAATGATATATTTGAAACAACGAGGGTAAATTTAGCCTTACCCTTGTTGTTTCAAATATATCATTTGGGTATGCATAGAGGGCATAGGAATTGGGGTACACATAGTTCATTTATGGGATTTTTCTTGGGAGATAATTGCTCATCTATCATCTACTTCATTATTATGAAGCTAATTGTCGAAGAATCCAGGCCCAGGCTAGAAAGATGTCTTCCCAAACACATAAAAAACATGCACATTATAAACACGACAGCTAATAAAAATAAATGTAGGTATCACAACAACTGAGAAACGTAAATGTAGGCATCATGGTCACAATTTTTTGGAGACAATATAATTGAGTTGTATACCCAGATGATGCAAAGCAACTTCTACTCCTCTGGTTCCAAGTTGACACTGCGGGATCCAAAGACCATAGATAAGGAATAAATTTAGAGAGCAGAGGAGGGCTATAATGACCAAAATAATACAGGAAAAACCTCAAATTAAATGAGGCAACTGCAAACATTTTAATATATTTTCATTATTAAATAATGAAATTTGCATATACTAGTGTTTTAAGCCCCCTCATTACATGATTTATTATTGTAAGCCCCCTCTAACTTACACATCTAGAAAATGAAACTACAACCTATTGGGATTGAGACAAACCTTATAAAACAACAACAACTAAGAAGGATTGCTTTCCAACATCTGCTCATGAATACAAGGTCCTCCAACAGATGTCTTCAGCAGATGTTGGCAAGCAATCTTTCTTAGCTGTTGTTGTTTTATAAGTTTTGTCTCAATCCCAATAGGTTGTAGTTTCATTTTCTAGATGCATAAGTCAGAGGGGGCTTACAATAATAAATCATGTAATGAGGGGGCTTAAAACACTAGTCTATGCAAATTTCATTATTTAATAATGAAAATCTATTAAAATGTTTGCAATTGCCTCATTTAACTTGAGGTTTGTCCTATATTATTTTGGTCATTATGGCCCTCCTCCTCTCTCTAAATTTATTCCTTATCTATGGTTTTTGGATCCCCCAGTGTCAACTTGGAACCAGAGGAGTAGTAGTTGCTTTGCATTGTCTGGGTATACCACTCAATTACGTCACGAGTAAATTTTACCCTATTTTTTGATGAGGATTAGTCAAATTTTTGATACCCATTAGTCGAACAGACAACCAAAACTATTGTCGAACTTTTTCTCATCGATTATACGACAGGAAAAACTGTCATCAAAATTCTGACCTCCTTCGTGGTTGAATTACCGACTGAATTACCTAGAAGACTTGTAGATCAAACCTTTTATCTATGCGACCAACATTTGTCTAAATTGTGACCAATCAGGGTCCATAATGTTGTCGAAATTGACGTCGAACACATAGCATTTTCATCAAAATAACTATTATTAAAATGTTGAAAAAGGGACCAATAATAATTTTTGGTTTATATATATATATATATATATATATATATATATATATATATATATATATATATATATATATATATATATATATATATATATATATATATATATATATATATATATATATATATATATATATATATATATATTATTGATGGGTTTCTAACCGATTTCTCTATAACAACAACATATACTAAAGTTGCATTGTCATTGGTTCCCGAGTATTTGTCTCTTTGACATTTGTTTCTCCATCTTTATACATTATATTACCATGCATCTCTATTCTTCATTCAATAGTCATTTGATTATTAACTTAATGTATGGCTACATCTAATATATGAGAGAAGAAACCATATAGGTCTGCCTGAAGCTATCTCACACTAAGCCCAAGAGCAAAAATTTGGGGTCCTTACCATTAAGTCTCAGTAACCATTATTATGGAATTGGCGAGATGGTCGTAATAGAGGATCTTTGATTGTCCTATCTAATCCCAAAAGTGGAACTTTGGCCCCAGTGGCAAGCAACATGGACATCCATTTGGGGTCCCTACCTAGATGGCAATCCTTATGATCTCTGAGTTGTCCTTTGGAAGCCCTTCAAATTCTTCCTCATCTATGGATATGGATATAGTTGTTAATTAGTGCTATTTTAAAGATGTAGATTACCTAACTTTGCTCCAATAAAATTAAATACTAATTTATGTGTAAAAGAAAGAGTAATGAAGATTACTTGATCATCTGATTATCTATTATATAAATTCTTGTAATAGTCACATTGTTGAGGGAAATTTCTTAAATTCAGATCATATAATATCTACTAACCTTAAAATTTTAATATGTCTCAAATGTCATTATTACATTACTACATTGTACTAGTAGTTAATACTATTACATACCTTCTTCTCTCATTTCCTGGTGTAATTCCTCTTTGAGCATCCCCTTTCTCCTTTACATCCAAAATGAACTCATTCCAATCCCTCACTAGAATAAAGGGAGGATGCTCGTACTCTAAAATTTATGGTATGAAGACTTGCAACTTGTAGCTAAGGATATGATACTGAATAATTATGACTTATTTTAAAAATTCAAGAAAACTTAACCATTTCTATAGCGATTACTTAAAAAAAAGTATACCTGATCGATGACTCAATATTTGTAACCTCTCAGAAACTTTTCCTTTCCACTTCAATATCTTTCCTTGATAATTCTTGATCTCCTCAGAACCACTAGAAAAAAAACAATGACAATAGAACTTGCTACTTTAGAAAATTGCATCAATACTTAACTTAAACATTACAGTCATGAAGGGTGTAACAAAATCTGATATGCTAATAGACAAACTCATTTTGCACAAAATGGCATTAAGCATGGATTTTGGTTTACATGTGGTACATCAATTCCTTCATCGAAGACATTATCTATTACATTTATAATTGTTTATTTAGGTTCCATAGCACTAGCATATACACAAAAAGAATCTGTATTAAAAAAAAACATGGACACTACATATATATAAAAATACCTGTTAAAATAAAAAGAGGCCACTGAGGAAAATTGCATAGGTCTCCAGAAACAACATTACCCTACTCTTTCTCTTAAGCCAAAGACTCAGTGTGTTCAATTGTCCAGACTAGTAGTCAATTCTATGTTGAGTATATCTGTCAGACCCTCCTATAGTTTGAAGGATTAAAGAATAGAATATAGGAACTGATTTAACACTTCACCTACTCAAAAACATAAACCAATGAAATAATCCACATTAGGCCAAGATAGGTTGACGCATTCAATGCGAGAATACTTACACAAAATGAAGTCGAATCATGCCAGACAATGACAATGAGAAGTTGACTATTGGTCGTTCTAGTTTTTTATTTGATAGTTGCCTGACAATGACACATTCAAAATGCACTTATGAGAAAAGACGTAGAACGAATGAAATTGATTAAATAATGAAGGTATGTTAGTTTGAGCTTCACTTGGTTTCAAGAATACTTTAATATTCTCTACTTAACAAGGCCAACCACGTGAAGGTGGAAGCTCATCTGGCCTCACCCCCCCTCCCCCTAACATCAATCTAAATTCCCCATTAACACATAAAAATATTCATTAACATGACATATAATTCAATATTAATACACAACATTCATAGATAATTACTTAAAACAACGTTCATGGAGTTATTATGATAGTTTTACTAATATTTTTGTCATAATTTGATGTTCAGGATAGGGGAAAAGCACCTGCAACAACAAAGACAATAGTTGTAAATATAGATGATGATATCCCATAAATCCCTAATATAATAAATACTACTTCAAAATGACGTGCTCGTGCCATCAATTCATCTGTCCTCTTCAACATCTCCTCGGTTGGATTTGCATCTTCCAAAATAGTAATAATTTTTGCATTACTCTTTTTCTTCACCATATTTATTATATTAGGGATTTGGGATATCCTCATCTGTATCTACAACTATTGCCTCTGTTGTTGCAGGTGCTTTTCCCCTATTTGATATTTATCTTCAGGTGTCCACACTCATTCTATTGGTTGTTGCCAGCGGGTCACAGTCAGTGATTGGGAGAGCCATGTTTTGGCACCAGTCATGTAGTACAAGCACTAGAGTTGAGTTTTTTGGCACAGCTGGGAAATTTTTGTATATCAACATGCGATAGAGGTTTTTACCCAAACTCTATCACATGTTGATATATAAAAATTTCCCAACCCGTGCCAAAAAACTCAATTCTAGTGCTTGTACTGAGACCTTAAATTATTGAGCTTCTCTTTGTTTTGAGAATAGTTTAACATTCTCTGAGAAACATAATTGTAGGCATCATGGTCACATTTTTTTGGAGACAATGTAATTGAGTGATAGACCCGGACGATGGAGAGAAACTTCTACACCTCTGGTTCCAAGTTGTTCTCCATCCCGCAATGTCAACTTGGAATCGGAGGTGCAGAAGTTGCACTCTATCTGGGTATACAACTCAATTATGTTGTCTCCAAAAAAATGTGACCATGATGCCTACAATTATGTTTGTCAGCTATTTTGAAATCCTTATCACCCTTAGCTGCCATCCTAAGACCTTCTTCCCTCTCCAGTTCTTCAAGCCTCTGCAAGATATCTGGATCAATAAAGTCTGCAACATTGTGTCCATCCATGATCTCAGGAATATCAACTTCTTTCCACTCTTCATTTTCTAGAATATACCACTTCTGTAAACTTGTAGAGTAGTCTCTAGTGGTTGCAAATCAATCTTATTACAAACTACAATAAGAGGCTTAGTAAGTCTAATTTAATTTGTCTGTGGACTGAGACCTTAAATTATTGAGCTTCTCTTTGTTTCGAGAATAATTTAATTAACATTCTCTACTTAACAGGGCCAACCACATGAAGGTGGAAGCTCATCTGGCCCCTCCTAGGAGCCTCTTATGACCCTTTATGACATTTTGAGACCTCTAAGATGTATTCTTAGAGGTCATAAATGGTCATAAAGGGTCATAAGGGTTCCTGGGACCCAATAGCTGAGAAACATAATTGTAGGCATCACGGTCACAATTTTTTGGAGACATCGTAATTGAGTTGTATACCCAAGGAATGGAGTGCAACTTCTGCACCTCCAGTTCCAAGTTGACACTATGGGATACAAAGACCATAGATAAGGAATAAATTTAGAGAGCGGAGGAGGTCCATAATGACCAAAATAATACAGGATGAACCTCAAGTTAAATGAGGCAACTGGAAACATTTTAATAGATTTTTATTATTAAATAATGAAATTTGCATATACTAGTGTTCTAAGCCCCCTCATTACATGATTTATTATTGTAAGCCCCCTCTAACTTACACATCTAGAAAATGAAACTACAACCTATTGGGATTGAGACAAACCTTATAGAACAACATCAACTAGGAAGGATCACTTTCCAACATCTGTTGAATACATCTATTGGAGGACCTTGTATTCATGAGCTACACCTTGTATTCATGAGCTACAGATGTATTCAAAAGATGTATTCAACAGATGTTGGAAAGTGATCATTCCTAGCTGTTGTTGTTCTCTAAGGTTTGTCTCAATCCCAATAGGTTGTAGTTTCATTTTCTAGATGCATAAGTTAGAGGGGGCTTACAATAATAAATCATGTAATGAGGGGGCTTAGAACACTACTATATGTAAATTTCATTATTTAATAATAAAAATCTATTAAAATGTTTGCAGTTGCCTCATTTAACTTGAGGTTCATCCTGTATTATTTTGGTCATTATGGACCTCCTCCGCTCTCTAAATTTATTCCTTATCTATGGTCTTTGTATCCCATAGTGTCAACTTGGAACCGAAGGTGCAGAAGTTGCACTCCATTGCTTGGGTATACAACTCAATTACGATGTCTCCAAAAAATTGTGACCATGATGCCTACAATTATGTTTCTCCACTGTTGTGAAATCTGCATTTATGTTTCTCAGCTGTTGTGAAATCTACATTTATGTTTCTCAGTTGTCGTGTTTATAAAGGGAGACTTCATACCACGCTACGCTCAAACTTCAATGAGACTTCATACCATGCAGCGTCTGTAGATTACATTCAATGCATTATTTACGCTTGTATTGGTGGGAAAAATCTTGAAAACACGCAAAAGAGATTGCATTCAACCATGTTGTTTACATGACAGATGTAGTTTACCTCCAGCATAAATCAACGTTGCGTACAAATCTGTGGACATTGCATGGTACGAAGCCTTGCTCAAGCTTGAAAATGATAGTCAATCCATAGTCAAGGTCAAGGAACAAATGGAATAACCAAGAAAACACTATACGTTAAATCATGTGATTGATAGTAGATTGGGGCTCACTTGAGCCATAAACATGAAGAATTATTCTAAAAAAAGATGTAAACCATATATATGCGCACTTGAGGCAAAGAGAAGTTATGTCATATCAATATTAAAATATTAGTTACAATATGAAAATACTAAACTAACTAATTCCCGAGTTCATCTCTACATATGGTCGCAACAAAGATATGTGATTACAATACAGAGAAGGCATCGTAAAAATATAATTTTAGAATTTGCCCTAGCTTGACACGTTTTGCAATCAAATCCTTCATCACAGATAAGTGGAGATGGGTGGATAGATGCAGATGAGTTGTCATCGACCCAACTAAAGTATCCGCAACCATTATTTCCCTGTGATACCCAGTCTACATTAGTTCTTATATTATAATGAATAGTATTTACATTAGAAACTTTAAATATATACACATTAGCAACCTTTTTTCTATTTGGGCAGCACCAAAATTGTCATCCAAGGTTGTTCGATGTCCATGAAGTCTTCAAAACACACTGCCCACCACCACATTGATAGTTTGGCACATTGACAAGAGTCATCGAGCCTATATCAATAATGCACCGCACCATCGTTACTACATTTATTATTTTTATATGATTATTTTTATATGAAATACACCAAGGAGTACCATCATAAATATTAACCATTTACAATAATGAAAAGTAAACCTAAATCAAATAGCTCATTTTTTTATCAGCATGTGTAGTCTCTATGTCTATGAAAAATGAAAGAAATATGAAGCTGAAATAAAATAGTGAACAAAATAGTATTCCACATAGAGTGAATGAAATATACCATCAAAAGAAGGTGACAAAATCCTGTCACAAAGCATAGACATAGGAAATCAAAAAGGGACAAAAGACAAGAAATAATAAAAATATTTACGACTATAGAAAAATCATTTATACTATAATAAAAAAAAGAAACACTCTTTGTCAATAATTTTCAAAATCATTAGGACTATAGAAAAATAATTAAGACTACACAAAATCAAATTTTAGAAATGGACGGTTCTGATGCTTTTCCATTACAACAATTGAGCATTCATCAATTGGTATTGTGTATTCCATTTAAGTATGTCAACAATGTTCAAAATCCTGTCACCAAGCACAGACAAGAAATAAGAAAAATCATTAGGACTATAGAAAAATCAAGTTCTAGAAATGGACAGTTCTGATATTGCTTTGCCATTACAAAAATTGAGCATTCATCATTTGGTACTTCTTGGTGTATTCCATTTAAGTTTTTTAGTTGTCGTGTTTATGTGCATGTTCTTTATGTGTTTGGCTTCTCTCCCTCGCAAGGGATACGTCGATAGGTAATTGATTTGAAAGCATAATGATTTGACAATCTTTTTTCAGGATAGGCATAATCATCCCGCCAACCTTAATTAGCAACATTTGTGATATATGTCAAGTAATTATAATCAGTATGCCCAACAAACAGAGACTTAGTAGTAAAAGCATGTTCTCTAGTTTACTATTTTACTTATAATCAATATGTCCTGACCAAAACAACAAAGTGTTGCAGCAGAAGATTCTTTGGAAGAAGTGACAGATTTGGAAGTTGAAGTGGTGGCATGTGAATATCTCATGGTTGATAGAAAAGTACATGAAGACCTTGGCAGTCCCTAAGAAGGAAAATATGATGGGTACAAGAATACTTGTTCATAAGGATGGTAACAAGTTTATTCTCAAGCCTTTGCAAAAATAATTCTTCATATGAGATAAGGGTTATCTATTTTGGAAAGAAAGAGTATGCTGATTTGAAGAGTCGCACAAGAAAGAGGTCTATGAAAGAGGATTAGAAGATTGGAGCATCAATAATGGTTCTAAAAACTGATGATTATGACAGTGAACAAAAGATGGAAAATTGGAAGAGTAGTGTGATTGAAGAAGATATAGTTATGTGCACACATTGGTGTCCTATCATTGCACAAGTGCAAGATGGTAAGGGTCTATTCATGGAGGGAAGAAAAAAAGGTCATTTTAACCTTACAAGGCAAGAGGAGAGACAATCCAAATAATTCTATGGTGACTATCCCAAACAATAGACAAATGATGGAATTGCTAACATGTTTTCTTTTCATGTTTCTACACATTTTGCCTGACATCAACTTTGGTAATTATGAAAGCTATAGAAGTGGGGACAAATTACTATGTGAAGATGAAAGGGAAGTTCTTGAAAGAGTTCTTATTCACCATCCAGACGCAGCAGCAAAGATAGGTTGTGGTGTTGACTTCATAATGGTGTGATTCTGCCCTACTTTTTCTTTGTGTTTTTGCAACTTATTTTCTTGCACAATCTTCTAAACAACCCTTCTTGTTAGCTGATGTGAGTTTTAGGTAACAAGAAATCCAATTTTCTTTCTATACCTTTATATCTTTCTTTAGCATTTCATATAAACATGGGGATACAAACTAAACCATGTAAAGGAATTGTAACTAGACAACTCTCTAAAGCATCTTAAGTTTTGTAAACATCAGTTTCCAAAAGGGTTTTTAAGTCCTAAAAATTCATCAGTTATATTTCCTGCATTTATGTTTTGAAATTTCAGATCTCAAAGTCTGTTGGATACACAAAGAACAGAAAACACATAATAAACCCAAGTTCTAAAATAGGGGCAAGAACTGTTTGAAAATTCTAAACCTGTATTTGTTTGAGAAATCAGTTAACATTGAGTATTTTTAGAATAGCTTCTTTTTAGGCACCTAGAACATTCACAAATGATTTATATAGCCCTTGATGAAAATGCTAGATTTCAAATGTGTAGGTGGAAATTCATGTGGGAGTATTTTATCTTCACAGTAGAAGAATTTTGATATTCTAAATCGTTTCCCAATCCCCCTGATATGGAGTAGTGGCAGGGTGCATCAAGTGGATTGCCTTCTAATCTATCCATAGCAGAGAGTTTAAAATATTGCAAGCAACATAGGAAATGGAAAATGTATCCCTTCTGTTTAGGAGTACGCACCTCCCCAAAGCAGAAAGGAGAATTTGTAAGTAGGCTAGTAATTATTAAGTTTCCACATGACTTTCCCTAATGTTAAACCAAGTTATTAAATTGATATGCATACAACTTCACATAAACTTAATAAATGATAGTTGTGGGATTGATTATTGAACAATTAAATGTTAATTGAGAAATTAACTAATAGATAAAGGATACTTAACCTCTAGGAACTATGCAAATGAATAAATCTGATGTTATATTTGTTAAAAACATATTAAAAAATTCATATGATAAATTTTAATCCAAAACTCCATGATTTGATCCAATCCAATGATCACAATTCAAAGCTTCAAATTATTTGTTTAAGCCTTTTGTTTTCTTATTTTCAAGAATAAAGATAAGAAGTTCTAATGTATGTCAATTAGAGCAGAAAAGAAGTTAAATGCAAGAAAGAGTTAATAGCCACTTCAATAGTTTCAGACATTGCCTAGAAATTAGTGTATATTATATGGTGTACATCTTTGAGAAGAAAGGGTAGAGCTCAGTTGAAGTCAACAATGGAAGCATTCATTCTTGGGCTATTTCAAAATATATTGTTTGTATCTATCAATGGAAAGTGCATGACAACAAATAAATCAATTGCTGGTCTCTTGCAGGAGGGAAGTTACTAATGTCAAACAAGGAGAATAGAGACTAGTCAAGAATGAAGTGACATTATGTAGAATATTGACATGCATTAAGTAGAAAGAGGTTAAAATATATATAGGCTTAAATTTGTAGTGTATAAACAACTCTTGAAAATGCCAAAGGTTGCACATTTGATTCAACATTTCTATCAAGAGGTTAAAATATATATAGGCTTGAATTTCACATTATAAACCATTTCTCCACTTTCAATCATAGCTGGATTATATTTTCTTATTTGTTTCTTAACTATTGTACCCAACCTAAGTGACCTTACAATGGCCTAACCAACCCCTTAGACCAGTATATCAACCTTTCAAGGCACGGTTGTCACTTTAGTACATAGTGCTTCCTGGGCCTGCAAACCTAGATTTCTGCATCTAACACCAAGTTTTACCATAGAATCCCCAAGTGTTATTGGGATTCTTTGACACTCTCCTTGAGGCAGTCATCCTCCAAAATGGATACAATCACAAAAGTCTTCAATGTGCCCATGAACCTCAAATCTCTGGTTTTTACACTATTTCAAACATTTCTTTTCTTCACTGGTTAAACTCACAACATACACCTAACTAAGGCATTTACCTTTGTTATGCAATTAGTTTTATAGACATATTTAATATCATGGTGAACTATTATGCTTACACAGTGTTGTGAAAATCATTAGAACTATCTTGTTTCTGATTTGTACTGTCGATTAGGTATTGAATGAATGAACTTAATAACTCTGTAAAACTATTCTTACAACCGTGGGTTTTGAAGTTCATTATGCATTCTTAACTTTGCGAAGTTCCCTAGTTTGTTTATACATACATATTATGTCATGTGAAGGAATAACAGTTGATTGTTATAATTCAGGTTATATAGTTCCATTATCATATTGCATTTTTTCAAAGTTTCATTTTAGTTCCATCAAATAACAGTGACTCTCTGATAGACCGAGGCATAACCAATATCCTCGGCTTTGTCATGAAGTCCCGGCCCTAACTTGTAACTTCACCATGAGATTTCCAACGTCATGGATTGAAAGACAAGTTAGGGTAATGTTTGTGTATATTGTAAACACTCAGAACCGAGTGGGTTGTTAAAATTGCTTCAAAGGTTAATGCCCTAGTTAGGCGTATGTCCCAACAACATCCGCCAACAATATCCCAGCTAATCCCAAAGAAAAACAATAAAATATGCAGCAGATGACATTTTTGGGGAACAAATTGGCTTCAAACTTTTTAAAACTGGTAATAATAAATAGATGCGTTCAAATTCTCACAAGAGTCGGGAAAACAAAATCACGTTACCTCAGTGTCGAATCTGCAATGCCGAATCCGCCCTCCAAAGTGAAGGTTACCTCAATGAGCTTCCAATACATAGTGCCGATGAGGTTTCGCGCGCTGCAACCTTGAAAAAATACGTTGTGGTAATAATGAAATGAAATCAAAACCCTACTTCTATTTATTATATAAATGGTAAAATGAAATGAAATCTTTCTTTTTTTTAAGTTATGCCTGTGGTCGTCGAAAGTTCGACCTACATAGTATTGGTCGAACTTTCGACGAACACGGGCATGGATTAAAAAAAATGAAATTTTTCCTTCTATAATCCGACCAACCAAAACTTTTTATTTCATGGTCAAAAATTTTGGTAGAAAAACCAGGTCAAATGTACTAGTGCGTTATCTCCAAACAATTGTGACCATGATGCCTACATTTATGTTTCTCAATTGTTGTGTCCCAGGACCCCTTACAACCCTTTACGATCCCTAAGAATACATCTTAGAGGTCTTAAAATGTCGTAAAGGGTCATAAGAGGCTCCTAGGAGGGGCCAGATGAGCTTCCAACTTCACATGGTTGGCCCTGTTAAGTAGAGAATGTTAAACTATTCTCAAAACAAAGAGAAGCTCAATAATTTAAGGTCTCAGTCCATGAACAAATTAAATTAGACTTACTATCCAAATTGGAAAAATTATTTTTGTTGTACATGGCACTTGGAGTCAAGTTTGTCTCTAAACATTGTGAGCTTTCCATATTCTTTAAGTGTTCTGTCACAAGTTTATTTGTCAAAGATTGAATTAGAGATTAAGCATTTTCTCACAATTTTATTCGTACATTGATGAGAATCAATGATGGAGAGTTTTTAGATTTTGAGAAGACGTATATGCAATGGAGGCCAGAAGGGATTTTTGTGGAGATTTTCTAGAATGGCTATATACATACGAAGGTTTCCAGATTGAGTACCAATGCAGAGATGATGATTCGGTAACCTACGTTTATAAAACCTTCACAAAAATCCCTTCTTTGGCCTCCACTCATATCTCTTCTTAGAATCTAGAAACTTTGGATACTGTTTCTCATCCATGCATGAAATGTGCTAGTGATCATATAAAATTACTTAAAACTAGTAAAGGGTGTTGGGAACAGCCTCTGGATTACGAAGGGATATTCCATTCCGGTGCAGGAAGTACTTTCAGACAGGGTATAAAGTTTCCCAATTCTCCAAGAAAAGAATGTCCACGGTTGCATCCTGGTGGATGGTTTGGATAATGGGCAAAGTGCTAGAAAGGTAGCAGCCACACCAGAGGTCAGAGAAAAGAAAGGACCTATTGGGTGCCGAGACAAGGTGGATGAGCAATTAGATGATCATTTGCATCAACATGGGAAGTTTGGCTTGGGTGTGGGTTGTATTTTAGGGGATAATCTCAAGGATTGGCAAAATGAGGCAACCAAATTGGAGGATGGGTGGGAAACTGTAAAAGGGAGAAAAAGGAAAAATGAAAAGAAAGCTTTTGACATGATCCTTCGTTCTCAGAAAAAGGGTGGAGTTTAGAGAAAACTATGGAGGTGCTTTCTTTCTTTCTTCTGAAGCTTGTGTGATTGATGTGGTTTTACCGAATATTTGGGGATATAGCTCTCCTAAATGTAGCTATCCCTAGTTCGAGCCAGGTTCTAACCTGTTACGATTAATAAAATTACCAATTACCATTAAAAAAAAATAGTAAAGTAACATAACAAAATACACAATCATATATATTAATGTAAAGTAACACCTGAAGATAAATATCTAGACTAATCACCGAGCAGGATGTCGTTGGTGATTACTCTGGATATTTATCTTCAGTGGTTTTTTTTAACATTCTATTATTAGTCAAAATTTCGACGACCTTTGGTCGAAACCCTCACAAAGATTGGTCTAAATATTGACCAATTTGTGTCAAAATTTGCCGTCATGGGTTTGGCATCCTGGTTGGACGGTCTAAATATTTTGACCAAGGAAGGTTGAAAGGTCTAAAGATTTTGACCAAGTTTGGTCGAAAGTTTGACCTAATGAATTCCTAATAGAAGATATGAATTTTGACCAAGATTAGCGTAGAACTTTCTATGTTAACAATGATATGTCAAAAATTTGACTCGAAAAATAATGACCAAACCATTGGTCGATTATTCGACCAATTTTGGTAGAAAATTTGACCAATTATCTATCAAAAATAGGTACCAATTGTACTAGTGATGAATATCAAATTTCATTGTTAATGGGTTTCCAATTTCAATGCTTCTATTACTATAGGGTTTTCAATGGTAAAGGGTTTCCAATTTGAAAAGGTTTTCATTTTATTGTTACTATAGGCTTTAAGGATTTCGATTTCACTATGGGAGTGGTTCAATTTTATTGTTTAAGGGTTCACAATTTCACTACAAAAGTATAAGGATTTAAGGGCATCAATTCATATGTTTCAATTCAGTTTAAGGGTTTCGATTTCACTATGGGAGTGGTTCAATTTCATTGTTCAAGGGTTCACAAATTCACTAAAAAAGTTAAGAGTTTAAGGACATGGATTTATATCTTTCAATTTGATTTAATGGTTTCAATTTCAATTTCCTAAGGTTTTAAATTAAATAATTTGGGGATTTAACTTCACAGTTTAAAGGATTCAATTTCACTTTTTAATAGTTTCCAACTCAATTTACAACAGTTTCAATTAATCTATTTCAATGATTCAATTTTACTATTAAGGGTTTCCAATTTTTTTTCCAATGTTAGGGATTTAACAGTTCCAATTTCATTATTGATGGATTTACAATTTTATTGATACTATCGAAGGGTTTTTATTTTATTGCTACTATAGGGTTTAAGGGTTTCAAGTTCAGTGTGGGAGTGGTTCACAAATTCACTAAAAATGTATAAGGGTTTAAGGGCATCAATTTGTATGTTTCAATTCGGTTTAAGAGTTTTAATTTAATTGATTTAGGGATTCAATTTCACAATTTATGGGATTCAATTTTACTTTGTATTGGTTTCCATTTCAATGTACAACATTTTTAATTAATTTGTTTTGGGGATTCGATTTTGCAGTTAATGGTTTCCAAATTCTTTTCCAATGTTAGGGATCAAGGGTTCCTATTTCACCGTTGGTCAGTTTACAATGTCACTATTACTATTAAGGATTTCCATTTTACTATTACTATAGGGTTTAAGGGTTTTGAGTTCAATGTGGGAGTGGCTCAATTTCATTGTTTAAGGGTTCGCAATTTTACTAAAAATGTATAAGGTTTTAAGGGCATCAATTTAACAATTTAAGGGATTCCATTTCACTTTTTAACAATTTTCAATTCAATGTACAACATTTTCAATTTATTTGTTTTAGGGATTTAATTTTATTCTTTTAGTATTACATCAAGGTTTTAGTAAAAAGAATAGATAAGTGGAAATGAATTGAATAACAATGTAACTAAAGGGGTTTAAGGGTTTCCAGTTCGTTGTTGGACTCTTTCAATTTCATTGTTTAAGGGATCAAAATTTCATAAAAATTGCCTATAATAATTATTTGTGGGTTGTAAATTTATAATAATAGTGTCTATAAGTCTAAACTCTTAGGCTAATCTATAATTAGAACATAGGTTTTACAATGTTGGTTATCACCTTGATGTAGTGTGAGTGGTGGAGGCCAAATAAATAGAACAAGTTCCCTCATAGAGTCCTTTTCTCAACCTTGGATGGGATGCAAAAGAAGTCAACTCTTGTATTGATCTCAATTTATCATTGTGACACATCACCATTACTTCCACCACCCCATCACCATTACTTCCCGCCAACACATTACACTGCAACATGTTGTGGCATTTACTACACGTCGCATCTCCTTACTTGCAGCTTAAGACTTGCGTTATTCAAGCAAAACTCCATCAATATGCCAAAATCATAGATCGAGCCATATTTTATTCATTTTTATCACTAGTTTTTTAACTACATTCATTGCTTTAGTGGATCTCATTGATGCAATTATTTTACATTTACTTTCTCTGCTCTATATCTTTATTTAATAATCAAACACAAGCATCAAAAGTTGTAATTTCCTTTGCATATATTTGAAGAGTTGGTGAGATGTGAAAACCCTTACATGAAATGGAACCCTTAAACCCTTGTATATTGATTCACATCCTTACAAATTACAAACTTCATCTAATGTTCATTATATTATTTCCTTAAGTTTTTTCATTTTCCATTACTAGTTGTTTCACATCCTCATAGTTTGTATTGATTCTCTAAGGTCCAATTCATTTTAACTTTTGTATTTTGTATACATTAAATTCTAGCTATCTATCATTTATATTGTTTCCTTCATGTTCATTTCTATTTCACATTCTTACACACAATATGAAGATTCACATCCTTACATATTTACAAACTTCGTGTATTAAATTTTGTATTATTTCCTTTATGTTCATTCCAGTTTTAGTTTTCTATAGCCTTTACTAGTTGTTTGACATCCTCATGGTTTGTTTTGATTCCTTGACATTCAATTCATTTTCACTTTTCTATTCTTTTTATATTATCTCTGTTGTTCAATTCATTTATGCTTACTTAAGTTACCTTGATGTAACCATGAAATAGTGAAATTGAAACCCTTAATCCCAATATTGACATATTTGTGTCTGTGTGTAAGTGGGTATTTATGTATTTATGTATGTATGTATGTAGATATTTATCTATGATTTG
>BSBK01007955.1:220000-262500 GCA_027943335.1 Chamaecyparis obtusa
TTTCTTTCTTTCTTTGATGTCTTTAAGATCTTTCTTCCTCATATCCTACTCCAATAGAAAAATTATGTACTCCTCAAATATTAAGAATTGGGATTGTTGTCTCAAGTGGATCCCATTATCACCCCCTACCACGTTTTTGGTTGACAATGTGAATGCATATCTTTAAGAATTTGGTCATGACCATTTCATCTTGAGAACCCAATGTCTCACTTACTTGTGATAGTAGGCTTTCATCTTCTTCATTCCCAGCTTCACATGTTTCTTGTGACAAATCTACATCTGTACCACTTTCTAATATGCCACAATTAGCATAGTAATGCACAACTTCCAACATGATAGTGGTGGATGGTGAAGGAAAATTGAAAGATCCTTCTTATTGTCCTTGCAAGTCAACACCTAGATGTTATTATTATAAGGTCCAAGATTACTAAGAGGCGGGGGGAGGGGGGTGAATCAATAATCTACCAAATCCAAAATTTTCATCAACCATTCAATAAATTTCATCCACATATACTTATGAAGTAATAAATAATGAAACAAATGAAAACATCCAAACATGCAACACAAGAACACCAAGATTTTTATCATGGAAAACCTTGGTTAGAGGGAAAAACCATGGTGGGAATTAGTATCCAATAATAATTTGTACTCTTCTGAAGTACTTCATGTTAAAGGCTTAGCCCTATTAGGAGCTTTACAAATGTCTAGTTAGGAGAAAAGCCTATTAGGAGTCACCAGGTTAATGAATTTACCTCTAGCTCTATTAGGAGATTTACCCTATTATGAGTAAGCTTGTTAAAGGATTTCAAACTCTAATTAAAGAGCCACTTGGTTAAAGGATTTACAATTTCAGACTTGTTAGGATCTACCCAGTTAAGGGATTTTATTGCAGAACCTATTAGGATTCAACAAGTACAATGATATGGGTGTAACACTTCTCCTCTACTTGTTCATATCCAGTTAAGTACAAACATTTCTTCTCTTGCACAAAAAAATCATTCTTCACTTGACCAGCAAATCCACAATCTACACTTGCATAATTCATTGATTTACATATAAATACATTACATGTTCAATAGGACATTTGAATTTCAATCATTACAATAATTCTCACTTGATCCTTGAACCCTAAATTGTATTGACAATCTAGAATATTCAATAACAAATTTAGGTCAGACACAAGATGCATCACACATCAATTTAAAACAAGAATAGTCAAACTTAATTTGACTTCCCCAACATGCTTCTAAAACTTGATAGATTCGATCGCCTTGAACAATAAAACAATAAACCATCATTACAAATTTGTTATGCCATATCACCATGCCACCTGGATCACGAAGAGATCCACTGCAACTGATTGCATCATCACCGCTCACTGATCTAACACCAATTATTCAAACTTGTTCAAACATTTTTCTATCTTGCACAAAATGATCTTCTGTCAACTGAAATGATGCCTTCCAGTACTCCAAATCTGTAGTGATCAAAGTATCAATAACATATCCTAGTCAAGATAATCATATCATGACCATAACACTTGGATCCATACTAATTTGATAGAACAATCAAATCATTCACAGTCTATTCTTTTGTCTACCCTATTTCACTTCAGTCGATCATAACTCTTTGTATACTTATTTCTAGCCATTCTGGTCATATCTATAACATCAAGAAACATCACTAAGTAGTCCTCTCCGACCACACACTCCAATGCCTTCACATACACACTGCACATAGGATTCAACAACTCAAACCCTTATTAGCTCACTTTTAACCAACATAGTACTTAGTTGACATAAATTACAACACACTAACTAATATTAATGTCATCAAACCTATACCAATCAACACTCAATCAAGCTTTGCATTAATTATTCCAACAATCTCCCCCTTTGGCATTGATGGAAACACCATATTTATTTGATAATAATTTCTCCCCTTAGCTGATGCACCAAACTTGTCTTGATCTTCCCGATCTTCTCCCCTTGTGTCTTCATTTGGTTCTTTTGGTAGTCTTCTCCCCCTTTGTCAATAATTCCAAATGTATCACATATGTCACCTACTATTGCAACATCTTCCTTTTCCTCTGACTGCTTCCCCTAAGGAGTAGTCCTCTTTAACATCAACCCAATAGTGAAATATATTCAATGAGTCGACTGGATTAATGCTTACAACATAATCTTAGTATTTTTTAGGTAGGGGAATAGCTCCTAATTTACCTCTCAGATACTCAAAAGTATCTTTAGGTAATGGCTTAGTAAATATATTTGATATCTTCTCCTTGGTTGGCGCATATTCCAACCTAAATACATTTTCCTATACTTTCTCTCTTAAAGAATGATACTTTATTTCAATTTCATTTTTCTTAGAATGCATCATCGGGTTCTTGGAAATATTTATTGCACTTGCATTATCACATAATGTAGTCACTGGTTCAATTACCTTCTCTTTGATACCTTATATGATTTGCTTCATCCATGAAATTTGTGTACAATTGATAGTTGCTGCTACATATTCAACTTCTACAGTAGATTGGGAGATACAATTTTGCTTCTTACATGTCCATGACACAAGTCTTCCATCTAGAAAGAATGCTCCTCCACTTGTACTCTTTCTGTCATCAATGTTTCCTGCTCAATCTACATCAGTAAAAATACTCAAAGAGAAATAACCTTTGTGAGCATACCAAAGATCATAGTCTTATGTCTCGTTCAAGTACCTAAATATCCTCTTCACTACTACCATGTGATATTCCTTAGGATTAGCTTGAAATTTGGCCACTATACCAACTACTTGTGCAATGTCTGGTCTACTATGAACAACATAATGCTACTTACCAATCATGAATATGTATAGAGTTACATCCACTCTACTTGACTCATCATCCTTAGATAGCTTTCATCTTATCACCATGGAGGTTCCAACTAGCTTAGAATATTCCATTCCAAAGGTCTTCAGTACTTCCTTTATGTACTTGGACTAACTGATATAGATAACATCCTTTAGTTGTGAAATTTACAATATAATAAAGAACTTAATTTCTCCTAACATTGACATCTCAAACTCCTTCTTCATCTCCTTAGCAAACTCCAAGTTCATTTCATGATCTCCTCCAAAGATTATTTCATCCACAAACACTTCAACTAATAGTATCTTATTACCTTCAACCTTCATTTACACATTTCTATCTTCACTTGTTCTTATGGAATCAATCTTGATGAGATAAGAGTGTAATCTTTCATACCATGCTCTAGGTGCTTGTTTCAGTCCATACAGTGCCTTTTGTATCTTGCACAACATGTGCTTGTTCTCTCTCAATGAAAATCCATTTGGTTTCTCTATGGAAACCTCTTCTTCAAGAATCCCATTTGGAAAAGATGATTTGACATCCATTTGAAGAAATGCAAACTTCTTATAGGTAGTATAAGAAAGTAAAATTCTCACCCCTTCAAGTCTTTCCACAAGAGAAAATGTCTCTCCTCTTGTGCATAGCCCTTACATAAGTCTTTCCTTATTATGAACCACTTCTCCATCTTCATTCAGTTTGTTCCTAAAAACCCACTTTGTACTAATCACATTCTTGTCTATTGGTGTAGGAACAAGTGTCCACATGTCATTAGTTTCAATCTAATCAAGTTTTTCTTCATTGCCTTTTTATAGTCTTCACTCTTCAAGGCTTCCTTCACAGTTTTAGGCTCAAACTTTGAAATTAAACATGCACTCTCTCTGATCTTCCTTCTAGTTTTCACTCCAACATCTTCATCACCAATGATCTGATCAATAGAATGATTCAATTTCACATACCTTGGAATAACAGGTCAAGTCTAGGTGCTTCTTTTTCTTGTTCCATTAGTTGAACCACTTCTTCCTCATTGATCCGTTCAACATTTTCTTTCTCTTGAGGTTGCAAATACATAAATTCCTAATCATTTTTTGGTTCTTTCTTTCTTGTTTCATCATATTTCTCTAGATATTCATCTACCTTCACATTTTTACTTTCAACCATCATGTTAGTCCTTTTATTGAAACAATTATAGCCTTGATTTTAATAGAATATCCCAAGAAAATACCTTCATCGCTCTTAGGATCAAACTTTCCAGTGAAATCATCTCTCTTGATATAACATCTACTACCAAAAACTTTGAAATATTTAACACTAGGTGAATTGCCATACCATAATTCATAAGGTGTCAAGTACTGATTCATTTCTTCACTTGTACCTTATTCAATGTGTAAAATATAGTGCTAATGGCTTTTGTATAATTTGACTTACGTACATCACCTTGAATCATCATTATCCTAGCTACATCCACTAGGGTTCTATTCCTCCTTTCTACAAAACCATTCTCCTATGGAGTTCTAGGTGCATAAATCTGCCTTTTGATTCCATTACCCTCGCATTATTGAACAAACCCTAATGAAGTAAACTCTCCTCCTTTGTTTGACCCTAAGAAGTTCAAACTTTTTCCTATTTCATTCTCAACAAGTTCTCTAAAAGCTTTGAACTTGTAGAAAGCTTCATACTTAACCTTCAATAAAGTCACCCACATCATTCTTGAGTAATCATCAATAAATAATATAAAGTACTTATCACCATGGTAACTTCTTGTCCTCATAGGACCACATAGATCAGTATGCACTAAGTCCAATATACTCTCAGTTGAAAAAGACTTTCTACTAAAAGTAGAACTAGTTAATTTACCCAACTGATATTCTTTACACATCATGTTGTCCAACTTAGCTAATTACGAAAATCTCCTGATTCCATTCAACTTAATAAATTTGACAAGACTATCAAAGTTCACATGAAAAAACCTTATATGAAACAACCAACTATCCTTAACTCTAGCAACCAAACAATTGTTAACAATATTATTTATATGGAATAAATTACCTTTAGTCTACCTACCCGTATCAATCAAATCTCTTGAGCTTCCAAATATCCTACATACAGCTCTTTTGAATTCTAAGTGATAACCTTTATCATTCAACTAACCCACACTCAATAAATTATGTTTGACACCTTCTACAAAGTAAACATTGTTTTTTCCATTCAAATAAATTCTACCTTTTCCTTTTACCAAGCAGGGTGTGATTTTACCAAACCTGACCACAACACCATCGAATTCTTCTAGCTTTATGAACTTTCTTATATCACTGGTCATGTGATGTGAACACCCACTTTCAATAATCCACTCATTATTATGTTCCATGTGAGAAAACAATGCCTTTTCTCCTTCAGAGATATCCTCTTTTATTGCAACAAACACTATCTCTTGTTCTTCATTATCTTCTTGACTCTTCATCAGTTACACCTTCATCTATTGTAACATAACATTTTTTATTTAATTTTTCCTTGAATCTTATAAACTTTTCCTTCTTAGTACCATTAGGACACCTGGAAGAAATATGTCCAATCTTATTGCATGAGAAACACTTCAAAGATAACTTGTCTTTGTACTTACCAGTACCTCTAGGAAATCTTCTTGCAAGTAATGCTTCAAGCTCTCCTTAGCTTTCTTCCTTTCATAATCCAAAATGGATTCAAACTCCCTGGAGTAATTTGACATGCAAGCAGATTCATGATTTATATGTTTTCCCTTCTTCTCTGATGCTAATGACAAAGAGGCCTTAAAAGATGCTTCAAATCTAGGAATATTATTATCAAAGTTGCTCAACTAAAAAATAGTAAGCTTACCAATCAAACCATCAATAGAGACATTATCTATTGTTCTCAACTCATGAATGGAAAAAATTCTTATGGCATAAGCAGGGAGCAAAGTCCACAACATTTTACTTACCACTTATTCTTATTCAATGGTAGCACCAGTACTCTTGATAGCACCAACAACTTCTTTTATCCTTTGACCATATTGAGTAATGTTTTCTCCTTCAACCATTTTCATGTCATCATATTTTCTCTTCAGACTATCTACCCTAGATTTTTGCACATGCTTGTCTACACCATAGATTAGTTTAATATTTTTGCAGACCTCACGAGCAATCTTTAAACCATGTATATCAATATATTCAGTGTCAGATAGAGTACTTAATATAGCATCCAATGCTTGCATATTATCATGTTGCTCCTTCAATAAATCTTTAGTAAGAGTCCCAATAGGAATAACATATTTGGTCACAACATGATTCCATAATTATGGCCCCATACCTTTTAGATAGATCTTCATCTGGTCAGTCCATGTTGTGTAGTCATCTCTTGTGAGATTAGGACCTTCTTTCTTCATCATTGGGTCTTCTCCTCGAGTTTTTAATCTTACCATAAAGAGGACAAATGATCTTATAACAATTGTTAGTATTATAAGGTCCAAGATTCTTGAGAGGGGAGTGAATCAATAATCTAATAAATCCAAACTTTTCATCAACCATTCAATAACTTTCATCAACATATAATTGTGCAACAATAAACAATGAAACAAATGAAACCATCCAAATATGCAACACAAGAACACCGAGATTTTTATCATGGAAACCCTTGGTTAGAGGGAAAAGCCACAGTGAGAATTAGCACCCACTAATAATTTGCACTCTTTTGAATTACACAATGTTAAAGGCTTAGCCCTATTAGGAGCTTTACAAATGCCTGGTTAGGAGTAGACCCTGCTAGGAGACACCTAGTTGAGGGATTTACATCTAGCCATGTTAGGAGATTTACCCTTTTAGGAGTAACCTTGTTAAAAGATTTCAAACCCTAATAAAAGAGTCACCTGGTTAAAGGATTTACAATTTTAGACATGTTAGGATCTACCCAATTAAGGAATTTTCTTGCAAAACCTATTAGGATTCAACAAGTATAATGATATGGGTGTATCACTTCTCCTCTACTTGTTTAGATCCAATTAAGCACAAACACTTCTTTTCTTGCAGACAATATTCTTTTTTCACTCTACTGCACCTTCGCATCCATGATCTACACTTTCATAATTCATTGATTTACATATAAATACATTACATGTTCAATAGGTCCTTAGCCACCTTATAAAAAAGTATTACGTTTGAATTTCAATCATAACAATAATTCCTTCTTGATCCTTGAACCCTAAAAGATATTGACAATCTAGCATACTCAATTAAAAATTTAGGTATGCCACAAGATGCATCACACATCGATTTAAAACAAGAATAGTAAAACTTTATTTGAATTCCCCAACACACTTCTAAAACTTGATAGATATAATCACATCAAACAAAAAAACCATCATTACAAATCCATTATGCCATGTCACCTTACCACCTAGATCACGAAGAGATCCACCACAACTCACCGCATCATCACCACTCACCGATTTAACACCGATTGTTCAAACCCATTCAAACATTTTTCTATCTTGCACAAAATGATCTTCTGTCAACTGAAATGATGCTTTGCAGTACTCCAAACTTGTAGTGATCAAAGTATCAATAACATATATTAATCAAGATAATCATATCATGACCACAACACTTAGATCCATACTGATTTGATAGAACAATTAAATCATTCACTGTTTGTTCTTTTGTCTACCCTATTGCACTTCAATCAATCATAACTCTCTGCATACTTATTTCCAGCCACTACAGTTATACATACAACATCGAGAAACATCACAAAGTCTTCCTCTCTGACTACACACTCATATGATTTTGACAAATGTTGTAGAAAGAACAAACAAAAAATAGTCTCAAATTAAGTATCCTATCTTTGTTTAGGCCTTCCATTATGTTAGTTCCAAATGGTGAGCCTTGAACCTTGATCACCTTGACTTCCTAGTAATACCATCCTTGAAAGGGGTGGGTCTTCTCTCACATATCTAAGCCACAATTTCCCTCAAGTTCACAATCTCCATCCCATGAGAAAATGCAAGCATATCTTGGCACCACTCAACAGTTTTCTTTTCCTCTTTAGGGGTGAGGGTAGTTGGGGGACCTTTCTTGGAGGTGGTTGTGAGACCACCCAACCATTACAAGATCTTGGTTGTAGGAATATCCCATTTCTTTTATGTTTCCCTTATCAACATATTGTTGTCTTTGATGTCTCTAAGTTCCCATTCCATGCTAGGTTCAGACCACAACTTCTATTTATTTGCAACTTCAGGTGCTCTCACTACTATACTATCCTCTTGTGTTAGTGTAATAGGTTGTGGGTTATTTTCAATAGGTCATGGATTTCTTTGAAAAGGTTATGGATTGCTCAAAATGGGAGACGGTTCCAGTGTCTCAATGGAATTTGGCACCTCTTTTTATGGGAAGACAACCTTTTTGATGGTCTTTTCTTTGTACTATGCTCCTTAAAAATATCTAGCTTCCCCATCTACAAACAATAACAATAATATTTGTGTTAGTAGTGAAAGTATTTAAAATTTAAAGATGGCTATATTATTAAGACATTGATGATTCAGATAATTAATTTTCGATGTGATCATAAAATTGCAGTACACTACATAATGTATAACTATGAAATGAAACCAACCAACCCTACCATTTGGAGAGTGATTCTTGTTAATCCATATTAACAATGATGCTTGACAAGAAACTATTATGCATTTCCAAATTGAAAAAAAATATATAGTGTAATATGACATTCATGCCTGGACATATGAAATATGATTCCCTTTCGAACACACATTGTAGTTTCATAGATACATGGACATGTTGTTTGTTTACTTTTCTAAATAGTTTTTCTTTTATAGATAATTTTCTAAATAATTATGCAGTAGGGATGGGAAACAATATAAGGTGTATAAAATATAGTAGAGATGTGAAATAATTAGAGATGTACAAACCTAACAATTACACTAGTACTGATTTATGGTTAAAACCTTATGGGTCAACTAGATGAGGTAGTGTATCTAGTATAGGTTCTTTCCATAGAATTTGTTGACTGTAGACATGACAAGGCATAATAAGAAAGAAAATAGTTTTATTTTTAATGTATACCTTGTATTTAGGGGGAAATTGGAATCATTAATGTTAAGGATATATTAATTATCCAATATACCACTAACATTTAATACAAGAGAAAGAAGGTGGTCATATAACGTAACCCTAAAATGGGATCAATCTAGATTAGAAATGCCTAAATAGGAGAATGGATGCCAATGTTAAGCCCAAAACAAAAAAAATATGTATGCAAGATACATTCTTTCATGCAATTTTCAATTACTTTATTAATTAAGTGTGTATTGATTGAATTAGGGTTGCATTAATTAAGATTTGATTAGGGTTTGATCAAAAGATGACAAGAAGGTAAGTGTAGCAGCAAATAAAGAAAGATATCAGATCTGAGATATATAAGCAGTAGAAAGAGACCTAATAACCTTATAAATATGATGTGGAAGATGGAAATTAGGTCTAAAAACTAATCATAAAAGACTGTAGAACAAGAACTTTAACCATAACTAGTCTTAGAAAAGAAAACCTAGAAAGACCCAAAAGCAGTTTTCTACCAGGAGGATGACAACTTTTTTAGGAGGATGGTGACCTTCTAGGGAGGATGGAGAACTTTGAATTCCTCTCGAAAGCACAAAACTTTTTCTATCTGATAAATTTTGAAAAGGACCATCTAGGGCTTCTTGGATCTGAATCTGCAATCCTGATACCTACAATTGGACACATGAAAATAGGGAAAATTTTTGGTGGAGAGGGGCTTGCCTTTGTCAAGCCCTGGTATAGGAATTAACCTTTAAATGAAATAGATCTAAAATTTTAAATTCCTAAAAGTAGTAGATAAAGATCTAATAATGGAATGTAACATACCAAAGAAGATGCAATACTGTTTAATATGTAATCAAGTATGATAATGCAATAGCCTTGACTCAACACAAACCAAAAGGAAAACATGCAAGACACAACCTCATGAATGTGAATGCTTGTAATTTAACGAAGGGTTTCAATGAATAAATGAAAATATCCTCTTTGAAATCAATACTCCACTATCAACTTGAAGGAAGAATGAAGAAGCTAGATGGAAGATCTTGAATGTTGAAAATGCAATGAATGCCTTTTACACACTATAAATATTGTTGATATGAATACTAGGGCACATGAAAGATTGTATGTCATGTGTAATGCTTGTTTCTTATCTTCAAAATGAAGAGCTTAAGACCCCTTTTATAGTGATTTCAGGCACTAAACAAAAAAGGACTGACAATGAAAAGTGGAGGGCAAATAAACATCCCCAAAGGAAAATTTCAAATTCTAGGAAATCTCACCTCGGGAGGATGACAAACTTTTCCCTCCTCCTAAGGAGGATGGAAAAATTCACCCTCCTCCTGGGGATTATGTACTAGTATTTGAACAAGAGGGTTTGGAGAAGGTGTTAAAACATTCAAAAACATGGCCTAAAAAAGGGTAGAATGAGTTGTATAAGTGAAAGAGCATTCGTGAAATATGAAATCACTAAAAGGTGGGAGCTAAAAGGTCTTAAATGGGGGGTGATTCCATTTTAAGATGGTAAATTTAGCCCCCACTTTACTGGGAGTATGAGGCCATACTCACGGTAAAGTAGAATAATATGCAAAGATGATCTCATCATGACCTAGGAGACAAAGAGCACCCAAGTCCATGAAAGAATTAAGCCTTTGACCAATCCAAAGTCATAAAATAGAAAGGAAACAAAGACAAATTTTTTCAAAAAGATAGAACATCACCAATTCCAAGGACATAGGCCCCAAAAATAAGGATCCTAACTCCATTCCCATGCATGAGGCATGAAAACAAAGAAAAAGAAAACAAAAAAAACACCAAGGGGTTGGTACGAAAAACCCAAATCAACTAGTAAAGGGGATCTCAATGAATAAATGTCTCACTTACCAATATCATTTTTGGAAGGCTATTGCAAGAGCATAAATGGTTACATAGGAAACATAGGAGCATCGCCAATGATGAAACAACACCATGATCCAAACCTACTAGCATGAGAGAGAGAGAGGCTATTAATATGTTTCCCAATAATATTTGCATGTCTTATTGTGAATCACATGGAGGATAGGATTGAGTGGTCTAGTAGGTTTGTATGCCATACTAGTCAATCCTATTAAAAAATTTCCTCTTCTAACGACTTTGCGTGCACATGTGTGTATGTGTATACACCCTATGGATCATTTTTTTCTTATCACCATAGCATGAAAAATATGTCCATGTTCTCTATGGATGGACAAGGATCTATTATCTATAAAGAAAAGTGTTCTTGTGTAAATGTGTTTCCTAGGGATGGACAAGGGTCACTTATGCCCATCAAGGAGTTAGCAATATGTGTTTGTGTGTATCCCAAGGAATTGTTAAATTAGTGATCTTCATCATGCCATATGCAAGAATACCATGAAGTAAGACATAAAAAATAAGATGCAAGAGATCAACACTTTTTTCATGTGTTTTATAAATATATGTAATAAAAAGTGTAAGAATAAAAGTAAGCATGAACCACCCCATTTTAGAGAGTTTCATGTTAATAAACACAAAACTATATCTTAAAATAAGGAGAATCTAACACCAAAGGAGATGAACACACAATGAAAGGGAAACTAACTAGACAAAGAATTAAAGGGCACAAGTCAGGTTCACTAAAAGAAGATTAACACACAATGAAAAGGAAAATAACTACACAAATAAGGAAAGGGAACAATTTAGGTTTACCAAAAGAAGATGAACACACAATGAAAAGGAAACTAACTTCGTAAATAAGGAAATGGCACAAGTCGGGTTCACCAAACAAAGATGAGCACACAATGAAAAGGAAACTAACTCCACAAAGAAGGAAAGGGCACAAGTAGGGTTCACCAAAAGAAGATGAACACAAAATGAAAAGGAAAAAAAATCCACAAAGAAAGAAAGGGAACACGTTGAGTTCACCAAAAGAAGATGAACACACAATGAAAAGGAAACTAACGCCACAAAGAAGGAAAGGGCACAAGTTGGGCTCACCAAAATGTTTAGGGGGAAATTGGAATCATTAATGTTAATGATATATTAATTATCCAATCTACCACTAACATTTAATGTGGAAGATGCAAATTAGGTCTGAAAACTAATCATAAAAGACTATAGAATAAGAACTGAAACTAAATCTGGGCTTAGAATGGAAAACCTAGAAAAATCAAAAAGCAATTTTCTACCAGGATGATGAAATTTTTTTAGGGGGATGGTGAACCTCTAGGGGGGTGGTGAACTTCAACTTCCTCTTGAAAACACCAAACTTTGTCAATCTAATAAATTCTAAAAAGGATTGTCTAGGGTTTCTTGGATCTGAATCTGCAATATCGATACCTGCGCTTGCACACACAAAAATAGGGAGATTTGTTGGTGGAGATGGGCTTGCCTCAGTCAAGCCCTAGTTTAGGAATTAACCTTAAAATGAAATAGATCTGAAATTTAAATACTTGCAAGTAGTAGATAAAGATCTAATAATGGAATTTAACATACCAAAGAAGATGCAATAATGTTTAATATGTAATCAAGTATAATGATGCAATAGCCTTGACTCAACAACAAACCAAAAGGAAATCATGCAAGACAAAACATCACGTGAATGTGAATATTTTTAATTTACCTCAGGGTTTCAATGAATAAATGAAAGTCTCCTATTTGAAATCCAAACTCCACTATCAACTTGAAGGAAGAAGGAAGAAGTTAGATGGAAGATCTTGAATGTTGAAAATGCAATGAATGCCTTGTACACACTATAAAGCTTGCTAATCTAAATACTAGGGAACATGAAATATTGTATGTGATGTGTAATTCTTGTTTCTTATGTTCAAAATGAAGAGCTTAAGCCCCATTTTATAGTGATTTTGGGCACCAAACAAAAAGGACTAACAATGAAAAGTGGAGGGAAAATAAACATCCCCAAAGGAAAATTTCAAATTCTAGGAAATCTCACCTCAGGAGGATGAAAAACTTTTCCCTCCTCCCAAGGATGGCACATTTCACCCTCTTTCTAAGGATTCTTCACTGGGATTTGAGCAAGAGGGTTTGGGTAAGATGCTAAAACATTCAGAATCAAGGCCTAAAACAAGGTGAAATGAGTTATATGAGTGCAAGAGAATTCATGATATATGAAATCACCAAAGTTGGGAGCTAAAAGGTCTTAAATGGGGGTTCTTCCATTTTAAGACTATAAATTTAGCCCCTACTTTAGCAGGAGTATGAGTCCATACTCACGGTAAAGTAGAATAATGAGTAAAGATGATCTATTCATGACCTAGGAGACAAAGAGAACCCAAGTCCATGGTAGAATTAATCCTTTTACCAATCCAAAGCCATAATAATAGAAAGGAAATGAAGATAGTGAATTACAAAAAGATAGAACATCACTAATTCCAAGGACATAAGACCCCAAACTAAGGATCCTAACTCCATTCCAATGCATGAGACACAAAAAAAAAGCAAAAGAAAATAAAAAGACACCAAGGGGTTAGTAAAAAAACCCAAATCAACTAGTAAAGGAAACCTTAGTTGAAGAAATGTCTCACTTAACAATATCATTTATGGAAGGCTATTGCAAGAGAATAGATGGTTACATAGGAAACATAGGAGCATCACCAATGATGAAACAACTCCATGATTCAAACCTACTAGAGAGAGAGAGAGAGAGGATATGACTATATTTCCAAATAAGATTTGTGTGTCTTATTATGAATCACATGAAGGATAGGATTGAGCGGTCTAGTAGGTTTGTATGCCATACTAGTCAATCCTATTAAAAGTTTTCCTCTTTTGATGAATTTGTGTGCATATGTGTGTGTATGTGTATACACCCTATGGATCAAAATTTGTCTTATCACCGTAGCATGAAAAATATGTCTATGCTCTTTATGGACGGACAAGGATTTGTTATCTGTAGAGAAAAGTGTGCATGTGTAAATGTGTTTCCTAGGGATGCACAAGGGTTAGTTATACCTGTCAGGGAGTTAGCACTATGTCTTTGTGCATATCCCATGGATCAACAAGAGCCACTTATACCCATCAGGGATTTAGCATGCTGCAAAGAAAGGAAAAAACAAAAAGTGGAAGTGCATAAATACTATACTAGGAGGGTGTGTGTATGCCCCCATACTTATGATGACTACATAGTATATATCATAAGGAAGAGAATCAAGGAAACCTGATTTAATCAACAATATGATATCCTATAAAGCAACAATGTATGCCATATTCTTAGCGAAGAGACCCATTTCTAAAAAGATAATAAAGATAGATAATTGTGAAATAATATATCTCTTATGAGAAGAGACCCTTGAAAGGAAGAGGTCTTATTAACAAGACATCTACCTTCAAGAGGAGTGCTTGAACAAATATAACATCTTCTAGACAAAAGAGGGAGAAGAATAACAATAATGCTCTTATTTAACTCCCTATTTCCAAGTGAAATAAGGGTTCTTGATGAAGGATAACAAACTTTCAATAACAAAGTAAGGGAAGAATGTTTGTAATGAACAAAATTTTGCATGTAAAGAATAGGTAAAAATCAAAGATTTACAAATAGAATCTAATCAAGACATTCATTATCTAAAAGAAAATAATTTCACAAAACAAACAAATGCCACTGTACTATGGAAAAGTATATCCTTAGATAAAAGTGAAAGAATATACATAATATCTTTCTCCCCAAGTGTGAAGCAAGAGAAAGAGTGGAATGATAATGTTCGCATAATAAAGATACATGTTTTGAAATGATAGCCATCATAAAAGAAAGAAAGACAATGTCATATTATATGTTCTTAAAGAACATCCTAAAAATGCAAGAAATATACCCAAGAAAGGAACGTTATATTCCTACACAACACAATATATACCAAAAAAGAGATGCAACACATAGAGATAATAGATCCTTAAAAGAAACAACATAGATAGTTTCTTTAACAACAATGTGCACTTTCTAAACAACATATATATGTAAGAAATACATTTGAAAGAAAGGCTGAAGACAAGGGAAAAGACCTATTAGGACACTCCAAATGCACATTATGTCACATAATTGGGAGCATCCTAATAGGGATCAATTATACTAAGTATAATCATGAAGAGGATGTAAAATATGAGGTGTGTAGGGAAGAATGTAGGCTTCTATTTTGTCATGCACATATAAAATGATGTCATCACAATCACAAAGTAAATGTAGATTATTATAGAAAAATAGACATGTAAATTTATTGATAGTGTTTCTCTTATATTTAATTAATCCAACTTTAGGCTTAATCAAGAGGTGAAGGTAATTTCTTTCGAATAAGGCTTGACAAGTATCAAGAGGAAGGATACAAAAGAGGAGGTCTACGTAGAGTGTCTTCAACTAGAATTTTTTTAGGATTTAAGCCTAAACTACCCATGTGATTTTGTTGAGGAAGGTGAATAGAGAACCTAAAACCTTTTTCATGAATACCAAGTCCTGAACCCCTGTAACCTTGTTAAATAGAAAGATCATAACCAATAGTATAAGTGTCTCGCAAGGTAGTTGGAGAAAGTGATGGGTCTTGTGGGATATGATCATATGTAGTGTAGGGAGGAATATAGAGAGGATGAAGGTGATGAGGAAGATTATTCCTATCATCAAAATTCATGGAAAAGGAGGTATAAGGATCTTGGAGAGAAGATGGAGGATCTTTAGGAGTATTACTAGGTCCATGGTTATCAAGAGCAGGAGATGGATAATCATCATTCACCAGAGGAGGAAGATAATATAGAAAAAAACTAACATCATAATCATGGATAATTTGTTGAATATTCTCATAAGAATCTCTTTTCATGGTCTGTAGGTTAGGAGGATTGACATTAGGGAGAGGAGTATTAATAAAATATCTTATATGATTAATATATTACATGCACTTAGTTAGAATATGAATGAGAAAGATGCATGATATATTAATAACACCTTTAAGATGAGCTTTGTATTGAATTTTTAAATTAGTGATCTTTATTATGCCACATGAAATATACCATGAAGTAATACAAAAAAATAAAATGCAAGAGATCATCACTTTTTTCATTTGTTTAATAAATAGATGTAAGAAAAATTGTAAGAATGAAAGTAAGCATGCACCACTCAATTTTAGAGATTTTCATGTTAATAAACACCAAAATATGTCTCAAAATGAAGAGAATATAACACTAAAGGAGATGAACACACAATGAAAGTGAACTAACTCCACAAAGAAGGAAAGGGCACAAGTCAGGTTCACCAAAAGAAGATGAACACACAATGAAAATGAAACTAACTCCATAAAGAAGGAAAGGGAACAAGTTAGGTTCACCAAAAGAAGATGAACACACAATGAAAAGGAAATAAACTCCACAAAGAAGGAAAGTACACAAGTTGGGTTCACTAAAAGAATATGAACACACAATGAAAAGGAAACTAACTCCACAAAGAAGGAAAGAGCACAAGTTGGGTTCACCAAATGTTTAGGGGGAAATTGGAATCATTAATGTTAATAATATATTAATTATCCAATCTACCACTAACATTTAATACAAGAGAATGAAGGTGGTCATCTAACATAACCCTCCAATGAGATCAAGCTAGATTAGAAATGCCAAAATAGGAGAAGGGATGCCAATGCTAAGCCTAAAACCAAAAAAAGATGTATGAAATATGTCTTATTTCATGAAATTTTTAGTTACCTTATTAATTAAGTGATTATTGATTGAATTAGGGTTGCTTTTATTAATATTTGATTAAGGTTTGATCAAAAGATGACAAGAAGGAAAGTGTAGCAAAGAGTAAAGAAATATATCAGATTTGAGATATATAAGGAGTGGAAAGAGACCTAATAACCATATAAGTATGATTTGGAAGATGAAAATCAGGTCTAAAAATTGATCATAGGTGATTGCAGAGTAGATACTGAAATTAGATCTGGGCTTAGAACAGAAAACCCATAAAAACCAAAAAGAAGTTTTCTACCAAGAGGATGGAAAAATTTCAAAATGATGAATACCTTATGGGGAGGATGGTGAACTTTGGCTTCCTCTTGACAACACAAAACTCTATTGATCTGATAAATTCCAAAAAGGACTATCTAGGGCTTCTCATATCCAAATCTGCAATCCTGATACCTGTGCCTGCACACACAAAATAAGGGAAATTTATTGGTGGAAAGGGGCTCATGTTAGTCAATCCCTAATTTAGGATTTAACTCTTAAATGAAATAGATCTGAAATGGAAAGGCCCACAAGTAGTAGATAAAGATTTAACAATGGAAGGTAGCATACCAAAGAAGATGCAATAATGTTTAATATGTAATCAACTATCATGATGTAATAGCCTTGACTCAACACAAAACCAAAAGGAAATCATGCAAGAAAAAACCTCATGAATGTGAATGCTTGTAATTCGTTTGAGGGTTTCAATGAATAAATGCAAGTCTCCTCCTTGAAATCTAAACTCTACTATCAACTTGAAGGAAGAAGGAAGAAGGTAGATGGAAGATCTTGATTGTTGAAAATACAATGAATGCCTTGTACACACTATAAAGCTTGTTGATCTGAATACTAGGAAACATTAAATCTTGTATGTGATGTGTAATGATTGTTTCTTATATTCAAAATGAAGAGCTTAAGCCCCCATTTATAGCGATTTCATGCACCAAACAAAAATGGTCGATAATGAAAAGCGGAGGGAAAATAAATATCCCTGAAGGAAAATTTTAAATTTTGGGAAATCCCACCTCAAGAGGATGGAGAACTTTTCCCTCCTACCAAGGAGAATGGATAAATTTTCCCTCCTCCTAGGGATTCTACACTGGGATTTGAGAAAGAGGGTTCAGGGAAGGTGCTAAAATAGTTGGAAATAGGGCTTAAAATAGGGTGAAATGAGCTATATGAGCACAAGAGCATTCATGGAATATGAAATCACTAAAAGGTTGGAGATAAAAGGTTTTAAATGGGGGGTGCTTCCATTTTAAGTTGGTACACCTTGGTAAAAATTCAATATTGGAATTGGTCACTCACTACTCTTCAAAGCCTCTATTGCCATGAAAGATGTTTTGAGCGTTCTCTTAGTTGTGGACCATATTTTTCTAAGAAATATGTATTTAGATAGTTGTCTTTCCATGATTCAAGAATGACCAAGAATAATTTAGAATAGAAGAAAAATCTTGTCATGAACACAAGATCATCACAAGGATATTGAGCAACCAAAAATTGGTCAATAATATGAGAATGGATCACAAGTCATTCTTGTTGTGCTCAAATTTGTGGACATGGGATCTCTACTAGCCATTCTATGTGGGGAATCAATATTTTGGGTGAGGGGAAGATTCATAGATAAATGTTAAGATATCTTCATCTGCATCATTTGGAGAGTAGGTTGTGATCAGACCTTGACTTGTTAGTTTGTAATGGGCCTTTAAATAGTTATCTCTATCATATTCATAATTCTTGACAATTTGATAATATTGATTTGTGTTATTAATATTCACACTGATATGTGTCGATGCTAGTTGTTTGGATTCAATCATGGTTAGTTGTCTAGAGTTATCTGCATAGTGATGTCACCAAAAAGATGAAGTATGAAATGGAACATAGAAAATAATGATGATCAATCTAAACAATGATGGTTTATGAGAAACATTTATATATTTTCATATTCAATGCTAATGTATGCATGCAAGATGATAGTGATGCTTAAATAGAATCCAGAAAATGTTTGTTTTGTTGACATTTATATTTGGGCAAAGTATTTTATGAAATAGTAAGTGATTTTGAATTGAGCTTCAAGAAAATAATAGAAAGAATAGATTAGGGGAATTTTATTAAATGACAAGGATAATAGAGAAAGAATTGAAAAGTGAAAGTGAATTGAATTTCAAGGAACCAAAACAAAAGACGAGGATGAAAAATAGCCAATAAGGGTATATAAAACTAAAAATGAGATGAACATAAAGAAAACAATACAAACAATAGTAGGTGAAGTTTGTAAATATGTAATGATGTAAAATAGAAATGAAAAAGATGAAAACAGGAGAAAGGATAGTTACCTAGAAATGAATTGAATGAAAAGGATAATGTAGAAAGAAAAGAAAATTGAAAGTGAATTGAATGTCAAGGAATCAAAACAAAACACGAGGATGTCAAACAACCAATAAGGGTATGGAAAATTGAAAATGAAATGAACAAGAAGGAAACAATACAAGAAACAATAGATGAAGTTTGTAAATATGTAAGGATGTGAAATAGAAATAAACAAGAAGGAACCAATATAAGAAATGATAGATACTTGGAAATCAATTTGTTTGTGAAATTAAATATTCATAATTACACTTTACTTAATCTTACTTAGTATAATGCATTACATCGTAGTTTTTCATTGAGACACCTAGGAGTTTGCACCTTAATTAAGCACATGGTGTAGGAGAAATTCCACTTTATGTGTGAGATCCACCTTTAGTGAATATATCACATTATCATCCTCATCCTATGGTACATACTTCATTGCATAATAGAGGATGATCTACATTTGGTGGACATGTGATTATACCTTGCATAGGTGATAGCTTATCAACTTCTTATCATTGTCTCTTATCACCTTTCCTATATAAGGAGGCCTATTATGTACATTTTATTCATTCAATCATTGATTTAATAATAAAGACCATTATCAATAATATCATTCTTGCATCTTTATGCAATTGTCTTTCCAATCTCTTATGGAAGTTATCTTGGTCTTGCATTCGATCCTGGGGGTGTTGTAGAGTCACCTAAAACTCTAACACAGTATCAGAGCTCTCAAGGTGTGAAGACCTCTTCTCAAAAATATCAATCTTGGCTTGATTCAATTGTGGGTGTAGAATAAGGCTATTTTTACATCACCATTGCATAGTTTATTTGGAGAAAATTTAGGGTTTTGTATTTTGTTGCTTTCTATTGCAGGTCAATATTGGAGCTTGCTAGTGCAAATTAGAGGTTGGCATCAAATTAAGGAGGTCCAAAAACCCCTAAATAGGATTTTTTTTCATCCAAATTGAACACTCGAGGCCAAATCTAGAGCCATTTGAATTTTGAAAGTGCGGCGACGACGATTCAGAAAAAATAATATCAAAGGTGATTTTCAAACAATGATATAACTCAGTCATTTGGACTCCTTTTTTCAAGAAATTTTTATTGGGAGGGTAAAATTTCATGATCTACACTATGGTGCAGGTGGTTTTTGATCTTTGTTCCTAAATTTTTTCTAAAAATCACAAATCTCAATTTTTTCAACTTCTAAGGCTTCATTTGGGCACATACAGTAACATTTTTAGGTGAATTTTTTTTTGAAAGTGCATGGGTTTTTGTCCACTTTCCAAATATAAAATTAGATTTCAGTGATTTGGGGTGGACATATCACTTTAAAAAATCAACCATTTTAGGGCTATATTTGCACTTGGTTAATCCTTGGATTTCAGTTTTCTGACTTGCATCAATAATTTGAAGGAGTTATCAGTTGTTATCTATCATTATTTGGTTGCATTATGGATTTTTCAAAGGTCACAATCCTCACTCCATATAACTACCATGAATGGAAAGAATATTTATATGATCACTTATTAAGTATTGGATTGCGTAGAATGACTCTTGGGCAGGATCAAGAACCACTTACAGGTGTTGCAGAAAGGAGAAAATGGTTTGATCGAAGGTATAAAGCACTTTGTGCTCTTAGATCATCCATATCTCATGATTTTCTCTTTCATATTGACTCTTGCACACATCCTCATGATGCTTGGGTCATCTTGTAGGGACTCTTTGGTACACATGATAAAATGAGAAAATTTAGATTAGAGAATGAGCTCATAGGTCTAAATCCTAGTGATTTTGATAATATTCAATACTTTTTCTCTAAGTTTAATTCTATTAGATTGGATATTTCTACTTGTGGCATTACTAAAGTGGATGAACAATTGATATTTTTTATTCTTTTCAAGCTAGGTCTTGAATATTCAATCTTTGTTTCTACTTTCTATGCTACTATGGATGCTCTTGGTATTGAAAAAAATTTTCCTTCTCTTGATGAATTTGTAGATCAACTCACAAGGGAACAAACAAAGTTAACACACATGGTTCAATTGAAGCCTTCAACACGTCATGCATTGCTTGAAAATGAATCCAATTCAAAGGTTTCTAATGGAAAAGGAAAGAATCAACATAAGGATCCTAAGCCTCATGAAAAAGGTAATGAATCTCCTTTACAAAATACTTCTGAATCCAAGTCCTCTTCAAGAGAGGAATCATCTAGAAGAAAGAGGAAAAAATGTGCATATTGTAAAAATTGAGGACATGGTGAGCATAAATGTTTCACAAGAATATTTATGAGCTCACTCACATCCTTCAAAAGAACAATATTAAGTTTCCCTCATCAATGTCTACTCCTTCTACACATTTGGCAGCTTCTACATCTCCATCATTGTCCTAGGATAAAGGTAAAGGACAATCACTTTTGGCTTCCACACATCCTAAGAAAGGTAAATGACTTCTTGATTCAGGAGCATCACATCATATGGCATCTTCTATGGATATGTTTTCTTCTATTGAGCCTTATAATTATCCTAATATATTGATGGGTAACAACACATACATGAGGGTTTGTGGGAAAGGTTCTATTCCTATGGGAGAGGGGACATTTAATGATCTTTGTTTACCATCCTTGACCACTAATCTCCTTTCTATTTATCAAATTACTCATGGGGCACAAGGTAAAATTGTTGAGTTCACTCCTGATTATGCCTATATTAGGGACATGGAGACTAGAGATGTCATAGCCATGGGAGTTGTTGATAATACATCACTGTGAAGAACCCAACCAGCTCTCTAAAATAACTAGTTTTTCCCTTCAATTTAATTGCAATTTTTGTGTGTGTTTCTCAAAGATCATATAAATTTCCAGTGAATTCCCAGTATTTGATTAATTTCATCAGCAAATTTTTTGATACCATTAATGATACCAAGCATTCATATAATTCTTTAAAATAAACCTTTCAATATTGATAATCGAAACAAATGCATTGACACACTAATCTCTGAATATTGAAAATATCGCTGTCAATAATAACACATCGATTTCCAACATTTAAGCTTAAGAAATTATTGAAGATAAACACCTCACAATGATGTAGCTTGCTAGATGAAGGTTGCAACTTGCAGGCAGTCCATACACATGTTGTATATTGATGCCAACATTCCAAAATATAATCAGTCCCTTGGATGTTGTGAAACGCAACTCAGGGAATTAATTTTGACACCTGAAAATGTCCCTTAACACCACACACAACCAAAGAGCATGGTACACAACTGCAATGAATGACACGCTAGATATTTTAGACCTGTACAAAAGCCTCCCATATGTTTGCAGTGATCACAATAGTAAATAAACCAATCGCTGCCTTTGCAAACAGCTCGTAGCTTCTAGATAATAATTCCACCACTCAAGAAGATAATTCAGCCTCCTTGAGAATTTGATTATTGAAGAATTTTGAATTCAACTTGTATTAAACCCTCATCTCTGAAATATTTTAATCTACTCCTATTTGGCATACCTCAGCACCAAACTTGTGTTCTCAGAATCAGAATTGAATTCTCAGAATTTCAATGGAAAAATTCACCATCAACATGTGATGATTCAAAATGCAAAGTGAGGAATCAGTCCTCAAAACCTTAGCAGTATTTATCCTCTCTCAAAACATAATTTTTATAAAATGAACAATAGATATTTGAAAATGAGCTCTCAAGTCCCTTTTTGTTCTTTATTGTGAGAGCTCAAACACAATTCTTACCAATGTGGGATAAATAGATATACTTTTCCTTTTAATAATTCATTTACTCCAATACTTTAAATTAATACCTTGGCTCAGGCTTCCATGAATTAATTAAATAAATGGCCCCTTCCCATGATGACTCAATCCTCAACTTAAGTGAAATTATAAAGTTAAATTATAACTTTATAATAAGCCATTTAATGATTTAATACTAATTTGGCCACCAAAATAATAATAACTCCCAAATTACTTATCCTTTTAATATGCAATCTAAAACATGAGTCACACCTATTATTTCCCCATGTGACCAAATGCACTTTCCAAAAATAGAAAGGGTCCTTCTTAAACAACATCATGCTTACTATAAATAGTAAACATGGCAAAACTATAACAAATGAAGTCTGAATGATGCCAAACAAAAGACAAACCAAAGCATACTGAAACCTAAAGTAGATGCCCATTGAAAGAGACCATCTATCCATCCTCATTATCCTACAAGGGTCACATGATAGGCTAATCCCAAGAGCTTTAAAAATGGAGACATTACAGTCCTCCCTTCCCAAGATTTCTTGTCCTCAAGCAATCTAGAAAAATAAGCAACATCACAGTCCACCTGAATCCCAAGGACGGTCATGAGTAATGAACCAATCCTCACCATACTCCTATGAAGAAATCATCAGCATCAACAGTTTAAAAATCAGCAACTGAGAAACTACACTCAACACCCAAACAACTAACATCATTGAAAACATCATCTGAAGACCAACTGTAGATGCTGATGGAAGAAACCACTCAGTGGAACTCAACCCAACTAAAACATCAACTATGTCAAAACTCAAGTCCCTATCTAACTAACACTCATACCCAATTGCATTGTGGATATGACAACAACCATAGGTACCTAAGTCATTGCCACCAAATCCAATATCTGATAAATTGTCTTGGGTGTGTTGATACTGTAAGTTGTGTAACTTGCAGCTGCCAATTCCATTTGGAAAAGATGGTGTTAATCCATCCCATAATGGATGGTAAGAAACTGGAGCTAGTCTACACCTGCGTGAGACCAAATTCTCACCTTTTGGGTCAAAAGAAAAATGATGAGCATATCCCACCATATAATACCGGTAGAAAGCCCCAATCTCTATCAATGGCTCATCATTACCAAACTAGGAATCATGAGATGGCTCCAATCTCTGACTTCGCATAACCACAGGTTGGGTAGGATCTTGAGAAACCCTCTCAGCAAACCCAACCTCAAAATCCCTATGGGGAAGCATAGTAGATAAAGTCTCTACAATCATTCCTACCAACCTCCGAATAGCACAAAAGCCTTGGATGAGAGTACCCTCAGACACTCTATATGAATCCTCTCGCACATCTAAAATCTCCAATAGATACTCCATGAAAGACATTGTGCAATAGAAATTATATGTGGAAGCATCAACCTGCTCCCCTGTGACCGACAACTGATCCCTCTAAAAATGTGGTACTTCAAACTATCCCATGCTATCAGCTATATGAGACAAAGAAATAGATTCACTTCCAACAAAAGGAAGAAAATCAACATGAGAGCTTGATTCCACTGATACTCTTACCTCATCCATACCTACTGCTCCCTTATCCTAAATGGATGTGCCTGCCACATCATCATGTTGCTCATCCCCAACTGTCGAAGCAAACTCACCACCAACCACCTCAATGTGCAACCAAACTGGGTTTGGGTTTGGTGTGGACTGAATATGCTCCAACTCCACGGTCACCTCCTCTAACTGGAACTACGACTCCTGAAGAGCCCATTGAGTGCCCTCTAAAGCCTTAGAAGTCATTATGAGCTTCTGAGTAAGCTCACTCACCTCCTCCTCTCTATCCATTAATGCCTCATATGCCGTACTCCCCCACTCAACTAGGTGATCTTGGTTGGCTACCGATTGTAAATAATCATGTCTAAAAATCTTGACAGCCTCAAGCAAAGAATGAATCTCTATCAAGGAAAGGTAACCACCACTTTGCTCATCTATCATAGGAGCACCCCAATCATAAATAGCCAACAGCCGATGAGAAGCATCAAAATGCTTGAGAGTAGAAGTAATATCTCTCTCACCAACTCTCAACTGGCTAGTCACATGATGACTCTGCACAACAGGCCTCCTATGTACAATCTCAAATGCACTATCCACACTATGGAAGGAAGCTGGATCCAACAAACTCCCCTCAAGATCACTGTATCTCTATGTACTTTCATCTGAGCACACATATACAAACTAAGTATTGACATCAGACTCATCCTCATCTATCCTCGAGGAAGCTGCTACTGAATCTAACTCAACACAATCCCTAGCTACCTCATCTTCTACAACCACCTGATGATCCAGATCCTGGGATCCATCCTCACTCACTAACAACTCAGAGTCCTCCTCGAGGATCTGATAAATCAAACATGTCTCGCTGCAGGAAGAATCATCCTCATGAGTCGCTAGAGAAGTAACCCCCTCTCTAGGAGTGGAAGCCCTAGTTGTAAAAAACTCTTGCCACTCATATGCCTCCCCATCCTCATCTATGAGTCCCTATAACAAATAATCCTGGAACCCACCACCACCGTATGATAATGCTGATTCCACACTCAAAGTCTGATATAAAAAACTAGAAACACTGTAGCAACCATCATCCTCACTCTCAACATCAGAGATATATGTGATGCTAGTGTCCATATCATCTATCTACAACCCCTCTGCTAACTCTAGTTTCATACATGATTCAATGTCATCATGTGAATCATCTATACTGTGGCATGAATCTATGTCACCCAACTCAACTGCAACACTCCCATCATGAGTGTCATCACTAGATAGCTCCATGCTCACATCCTCAATATAGGAAAAGACCATTGTATCATGTACTGATTCCACACTATGACTACTATCATAAACCTTAGAGCCATCAGAGCTCATACACTCCTCACAGTCCTCAGCGTCCACATCAATAGTAAGATCCTGTAAACATCGATCCTGGGACTCATACAAAATCTCCTCAAAGTCATCACCCAACATTTCACATGGGGTGTCATACCCAATGCGGCTCATAACATCCGCAAATGTATCATCAGATGTATCTATACTATTTGCATCCACATCTCCTACTAAAGCCTCAATTACTGACACCTACCACTGCACACATGACTCAATGTCAGGCTGTGCACCAATAATGACAAAGCATGAACCACCATCTACTGACTCTGCTATAACACCTAGATCACCAACATCACAGCTAGGTGACTCCATACACACATCGGTCCCATATGAGGAAGCAACTTCCTCCTACACTGGAGCAACACTACGATAACTGACATAAAAATCTCCAATAACAACTCCCTCCATGGAAGAGTCTGAACACTCAGTGATAACTACAACATCAGCTGCCTTTGAACTAATTGTAGTGACTACTCTGGGAGTCTCAACTTGCTGAAGCTCGGTGCTACTATCCACCAAGGGCACTGATACATCCACATGTCCCTGTGAAATAATTCCATCATTAGCACTGCGAATAGGACTAGCAGGTGTCATACTAAATATAGGTACATCTGCATTATGGGCACCTGTTGGGGAAAACTCAAGCTGTCTTCCTTGCAACCTTGATGTCGGCCTTCTAAAGGAAAAAACCATATACCTTGCTACTCTATCAATTGTCTTTGGATCCAATAAGCTCTCCGCCAATCTCTACTAATGAAGCCTAAGTCTTTTCATACTTTCCATCAAGGCATTTATTTCCTCTCTTTTTCCCATACTACTATGCTGACTCCTAGAACTAGGCCTCCTATATTTGTCCATAGCTAGGAAAGCGGGAGTGTTGATCACTCTTAATATAACATCTAAATGAAAAATAATTCATACCCCATAGGATGGCATGAAACATGCTCTGATACCACTGTGAAGAACCCAAATAGCTCTCTAAAATAACTAGTTTTTCCCTTTAATTTAATTGCAATTTTTGTGTGTGTTTCTCAAAGATCATATAAATTTCCAGTGAATTCCCAATATTTGATTAATTTCATCAACAACAATTTTGATACCATTAATAATACCAAGAATTCATATAATTCTTTAAAATAAACCTTTCAATATTGATAATCAAAACAAATGCATTGACACACTAATCTTTGAATATTGAAAATATCACTGTCAATAATAACACAACAATTTCCAACATTTAAGCTTAAGAAATTGTTGAAGATAAACACCTCACAATGATGTAGCTTTCTAGATGAAGGTTGCAACTTGTAGGCAGTCCATACACATGTTGTATATTGATGCCAGCATTCCAAAATACAATCAGTCCCTTGGACGTTGTGAAATGCAACTCAAGGAATTAATTTTGACACCCAAAAATGTCCCTTAACACCACACACAATCAAAGAACATGGTACAAAGCTGCAATGAATGAAACGCTGGATATTTTAGACTTATATGGCAGCCTCCCATATGTTTGCAGTGATCACAATAGTAAATAAACCAATCGCTACCTTTGCAAACAGTTCACAACTTCCAGATAATAATTCCACCACTCAAGAAGATAATTCAGCCTCCTTGAGAATTCGATTATTGAAGAATTTTGAATCCAGCTTGTATTAAAACCTCATCTCTAAAATATTTTAATCTACTCCCATTTGGCATACCTCAGCACCAAACTTGTGTTCTCAGAATCAGAATTTAATTCTCAGAATTTCAATGGCAAAATTCACCATCAACATGTGATGATTCAAAATTCAAAGTGAGGAATCAGTCCTCAAAACCCTAGCAATATTTATCCTCTCTCAAAACATAATTTTTATCAAATGAACAATAGATATTTGAGAATGAGCTCTCAAGTCCCTTTTTGTTCTTTATTGTGAGAGCTCAAACACAATTCTTACCAATGTGGGATAAATAGATATACTTTTCCTTTTAATAATTCATTTACTCCAATACTTTAAATTAATACCTTGGCTCAAGCTTCCATGAATTAATTAAATAAATGGCCCCTTCCCATGATGACTCAATCCTCAACTTAAGTGAAATTATAAAGTTAAATTATAACTTTATAATAAGCCATTTAATGATTTAATACTAATTTGGCCACCAAAATAATAATAACTCCCAAATTACTTATCCTTTTAATATGCCATCTGAAACATGAGTCACACCTATTATTTCCCCATGTGACCAAATGCACTTTCCAAAAATAGAAAGGGTCCTTCTCAAACAACATCAGACTTACTATAAATAGTAAAAATGGCAAAACTATAACAAATGAAGTCTGAATGATGCCAAACAAAAGCTAAACCAAAGCATACTGAATCCTGAAGTAGATGCCCACTGAAAGAGACCCTTTATCCATCCTCATTATCCTATGAGGGTCACATGATAGGCTAATCCCAAGAGCCTGAAAAATAGGGACATTACAATCATGCTTGTATTCCTTTTCACATTTTGTTGATGATGATGACGATAATATTCATGATGTACACATCCCTTTACCAAGGGTGAATTATGTATGTGAAGAGAAATTTGGACACTTGAATCATTTTTTGTTGAGACAAGTGTTGAGCTTCCTACTCCTCCACCTTCTGATTCTTCAGACATGGGTTCTATTATTCAATAGGAAAATCATAATGCTTCAGATCTTGCTGAATGTGATGACTACTTGGATGCCTTTTCAACATTTGTTATTGATTCTCACAATGCAGATTTGGGAGACATACAATAGGGGGTTTCTCTTCTCTCTGATGATGAAATCACCATTGGAGATACTTCTTCACCTTATTTTTGGATTGGTATTCATGATTCTTCACCTTCACTTGATTTTTCACATGATGTGATAGATTCTTTGAGCTTGGATAGACCTATTCAGTCTTTAGAGATGCATACATGGAGACCTTCATCTTCTTCCTCCTTCCATTTGCATATGGATTGGATTCTTCATTATTTGATGTATTTATTTCTTCCTAAGGGGAGACATTTTTCTTGTAGGCATTGGATTATCTTTAGTTTGCAGGTACTCTTCATCAACATTGGAGCTTCTTCATTATGAGGAGGATATCATGTCTCCAACTATCCTTCTTATGGGGGGATAATTATGTATATATAAATGATGTATGTAGTTCTTGGGGGGTCTTGAGTACTCCATCCATCCATGAATCTTGTTTTTTCTTTTCTCTTTTTTGGGGAGGTGTTTTCCCAAGAGGTTTTCCCTCTTTCTCCTCTTTATGAGAGATTGCATTTTATGTATTGCATTGCATATTGTACATGGGTACCTAACATGGCCTAGTAGCCAGGACCAATCTTTCATTGTGAGTTTAAGTGTATTCCCCTAAGTTTCACTTAAAGGGGGGTGTTGGTGTAATTAAATATTCCTAATTATACTTTACTTAATCTTATTTAGGATAATGCATTGCATCATATTTTGTCATTGAGACACCTAGGAGTTTGCACCTCAATTAAGAACATGGTGTAGGAGAAATTCCAATTTATGTGTGAGATCCACCTTTAGTGCACATATCACATTATCATCCTCATCCTCATCATATGGCACATACTTCATTGCATAATGGAGGATGATCCACATTTGGACATGTGATTACACCTTGCATAGGTGATAGCTTATCAGCTTCTTATAATTGTCTCTTATCACCTTTCCTATATAAGGATGACTATTATGTACATTTTATTCATTCAATCATTTATTCAATAATCAAGTCCATTATCAATAATATGATTCTTGCATCTTTATGCAATTGTCTTTCCAATCTCTTGTGGAAGTTATCTTGGTCTTGCCTTCGATCTTTGGGGTGTTGTAGAGTCACAAAAAAGTGAAACTAAATTGAATGTCAAGGAATTGGAACAAACCACGAGGATGTCAAACAACTAGTAAGGGTTTAGAAAAGTGAAAATGAAATGAAGATTAAGGAAACAATACAAGAAACAATAGGCGAAGTATGTAAAATGCAAGGATGTGAAATAGAAATGATCAAGAAGGAAAAGGTAGAAAGGATAGATACATGGAAATGAATTAGACAACAAGGATAATATAGAAATAATACAAAAGTGAAAGTGAATTGAATGTCAAGGAATCAAACCAAACAATGATGATGTCAAACAACTAGTAAGGGTATAAAACACTAAAAATGAAATGAAGATGAAGGAAACAATAAAAGAAACAATAGGTGAAGTTTGTAAATATGTAAGGATGTGAAATTGAATTGAACAAGAAGGAAATGATATAAAGGATATATATGTGCATATTAATTAAATAATAAGGATAATATAGAAAGAATAGAAAAATTAAAATTAACTAGATGTCGAGGAATCAAAACAAACCACAAGGATGTCAAAAAACTAGTAAGGGTATATAAAACTAAAAATGAAATAAACATGAAAGAAACAATAGAAAATACAATAGGTGAAGTTTGTAAAATTGTAAGGATGAGAATCTTCATATTATATTTAAGATAGTTAAATTAGAATTAACACAAAGGAAACAATAGAAAGAATAGATAATTGGAAATGAATTGAACATCAATGATAATATAGGTAGATTGGAGAACAAAGAATCAATCAAACACGAAGGAAATGATACAAAGTGAATTATGTAGAGTTTGTAAAATTTTTAGGATGTGATTAATATGCAAGTGTTTAAGGAATATAGAAAGTGAACATGCATTGAACATGGAGGAAACGATACACATGTATAATACACTAAAATTTAAAAAATGTACAATAATAATATTATGAATGGGGAAAAGAATAAACAAACATTTTAAATACGTGGAACCGCTAAAATGGATAATTTAAAACTCTGAAAGTAGTGAAAAATGTTTAAATACCTAGAAAATAAACTTGAATTCTTTCTACAATTTGATGGATATTGCATCTTCTGATATCTTTCTTCTCTTTGATGGATGTTGAATGGCATGAAATAGATGAATTAGTTGGTTTCAAGTCCACTTGTATGTTTGAATCTTACTGTGTTGGTGTGGTGTCTTTAATTTATATACTCTTATCAATTTGAATTTTAAATTTCCAACTTCAGTTGTAAGAATTCATCCAATTTATGCTTTAATCTTAGATTTGATTTCACTTGAATGTTCAATGATGGTCTTACATGATTTTATTTGTTAATATAGGTGGTTTAATGTTGAAGTGACCAAAATATGTGTTCTTGAGGTGGAATGAAGGAACAGGGTGATTGGAATGATAGGACAAGATCATGTCAAATATTTTAGGTTGGTCACATCTTTGTAGGCACTAGTTGTCTTAGTACTTGCATCACATTACCAATTGTCAACTCTTTTTTAGTTGATCAACTTCCATATGGAAATGTTTTGTTTTTAATTTGGTTTTTGGTTGAGGTGTCGAGACTTATTTGAATGTAAAAGGATTTTTTTATTTAATTGGGCATGTTTTTAGTTTGATTTGACATGTTTTGGGTTTTTGAAACCATCTCTCATGAGAATGAAATGGAACACTTAGCACTTGAGTCAAACACATTGACCCATGTTTCATAATTAGTGGTTCAACAAGATCCCACTTTTCATGAGAGTCAATGAAACACTTAGCACTCATTGTATCTAGGTGATGCTCACAAAGGTGAAGCACCAAGACTTCTATCTAGTTGTATATAATAATGAAATCATAATTGATATATTTTATTATTTAGTTTGGCTTATGTTTTGATTCTTACTCATATTTATTCTATTATAATTTATATTTATCTTCATATAGTTTTGATTTCTTCTTTATATAACAATTCTTTTTTGCACTAACTTCTAGACATTCAGTATAAGTCTCAAAATTGTCCTTTATCTTAGGATTAATATCTACATGATATGATGTTCACTCAATTCAGCCTATAGCCATACAAATGAGACCAAAATTCAAACATTGAGATTCAAAATTTTAAAACTTTTTTCATCATTTTCTAGTAGCCATTATGAGCTAACTTGGCATGTGTTTGTGTGACATATTTCAATGTTTTAGTTTTAAAAGATAGGCTCAAGTGTTGTTAATTCATATGTTGGATTTTGGGAATTAAAATAAATTCTAGAGTACTCTTTGATTTTTTAAGGAAAAAAAGTAAAACAAATTTAATATAGGACATTTACATGTTAGTTAATGTTCTCTCATCCTTGTTAATCTAAATAAAAAAGGGGATTGAGAAGGAGAACATGATCATCTATTGAACCAATAATCTTCCAAACAATGTCCTTTATCACCACCTTGATAAATTCATTCATACAGAAAACAAAGGAAAACAAGTTCACAAGAATGTATTGAAGAAAATTGATATACTGCATATAATTCAATTGTGCCCCTTAAATAAAGTTTATATATTTCATTATATTTAAGGTTAAACCATATATTTTTCTACGATCACACAATCTAGAAATAATCATCAAATTTTACCTGAATTAAAATGGATAGTGGAAAATGAATTCAACATGACATCAATAACATTTCTTCATCACAAGTTCTAGAGTTGAATTATCCTAACTCTCATATTTAATTTTTAAATATTTTTTTGTAATTATTCACCAACTCTTATTAATGTAGGTTACATATTTTCTTGTAGATTGTATCTATTCAATTAGCTTAGATTAATGTAAAAACAATTTAATCACCTTACAATAAGATGAAATAATCTTGTTTATAACATATTTTCCTTTATTTAATAGAATTATAAAGTGAAATTATGAAAATTACAAATGCATACTCATTTCCCTTGTGTTTTAGGTCCACTTTGATTAGAGCGTTCATTATGTAATAATAAGTCTAAAAGTAGTAATTATTATGAAATTGAGGGTGTAGAGAAAATATGTAGAGATGGAGGTTTTTTAAGAAGGTAAGAGATCAAATAGAACCAAGAGATATCATAGCAGGAAAAAGCCTTCAATGGGAAATTGAGGAAAAAAGTGGAGAAGAAACAATATGGATAGATGGGGGATAGAGAATTGAAGTGGAATCAAGGAGTAGGTTGGAGGAAAAATGACATAAAAAATGGGGAAATATATCATTCAACATTGCAGGGTTTTCTATAAGAGAGAATGTCATTCCCCTCATTGGCAGAAGAAAATGTACATATCAAAGACAAGGAAAAATTGACAAGGATAGAAAGTAGTAGTATAGACAACAAACACAATCCTGGAATGGGTAGTTTTAGTATAAGGATTCATGTAGGAATGACCTAAAGAAAGGATTGGAAGCTCATAAAGCTTATACAACAATGAGATTTCTGGCAGGAAATATCATTTAAATCATTGATTGTTATAAGGGAAGAGGCATATTGATCAAATGGCGTGGAAGGGGTGAAAGACCGGTAGAAATTGTGGATTCATGGAAGCCAACTTACAAAAACCAAGAAAACATCAAACCTCTTTCTAATGGATATAATTTTATAGAATGCACAGATTCAAAATTAATAGATGAAAGTTTGGAATGAGATCCAAAGTTTTTTGATGGTTATCCTTTTCACAAAATTAAATAAATTCTAAATTTTAATCCATGGGGTCATGAGATCAAAACCAAATTATTATGGATTGCTTTAGATGGTCTACCAATAGAGCATTGGATTCTAGCAATAATCTTTAAAATAGGAGAAACTTGGCAAATTCATGGGGGTTGAAGAAAAATTCATAAATGGAGAATCATTCAAACCTAGGGTTTTAATAGAAGTGCCTAATAAAAAAAACATTGAGAACTTGGAAATATCCATATTAGAACATAAAAATGGATGAAAACAACTTAGATTGGTCATGAGTAAAAAGGGATAAATGCATTACATGCAAACTTTGGATCCAAGATGTTAAAAAATAGGACAGTCCATTAGCATGGTATGAAACCCTAATTTAATGGATTTAGGGTATACTTTGAATCCAAAACCTTCCAAAGATAGGTTGAATGTTTATTTGAGAACAAATGTAATTGAGGGATAGAAATCAAAATTGAAGAGGGAAAGGCACATGCACAAAGTGGAGATGAAAATTTCCATCCCCTAAGTAGATAATAAATAATCAATATGGTGAAGAAGAGGGATTAAGGAGCAATAAGGATATGGTTGTTATAAATACATCCTAGGACTCACATAAGATACAACGAGAAGAAACCGTAGAAAACATATTGCAACAATCTTAGGATGTTAATTTCCCCATTTTGGGTGAAGTGGAAAAATAAAATTTAGAGGGGACAAAAGATAAGAACCTTGTAAACTAAGAAGAGATCTTAGTGTATGTGTGTAGTATAGGAGAAAAAATAATGGAAAAATCTTTCGAGGTAATGGATAACCTAATTAATAATAAATATTTCATGGAGGGAATGACTAATGGAAATGAATGGGATAATCCACTTACAGATGGATTTCTAAAGGAAGGATCAAAAGATGAAGAATTATTGGAAATGGAACAAAATTTATAGTTTGGTATGAATGAGAAGACGGATAAGATAATTGATAGGGAGGAAGGAAAATTTGGAATATGCTAGACATTAGAAAGAAAGGATACACCAGACTCTAGATTGAAGAGATACAAGGAATAAATCTCATAAATAATTAAGATATATTAACAAAGAGGCAAAATGCCAAACTAAAATTTCATGAATGTTAAGACTGGGGAAGGGAACCACCTTTCTTGAGGGGCCATGATGATCATTATGTGGAATGTCAAGGGATTGAATGACCCTAACAAATAACACTTGGTCAAGTGTAGATTAGGAAAGTTTCAATGTTCTATAGTGATATTGCAAGAAACTAAAATGATCAATATTGAAATTGATTTTTTCAAAAGGAAGATCAAAGTATGGGATGACATTTCTCTACAAGCCTAAGGGTCTTTTGGTATTATCACTACCAAGTTAGGATCCAAATTTGGTGGATGCATGAAAATTAGAGGAACACAAAAATTGGATATATTGTAATGTTAAGAGTCTTCTATCAACCTTATCTTTCACTTTAGTCAAATATATTTATGGGCCCAATGATTTTCTTCAGAAAAAGGTTGTATGGATAGATATGGATAGACTTCAGACACTACAATTTTGACACATCATATATGGGGGGATATTTCAATGCAATCTTAAGGCATGATAAGGCTGAGGGATCAAGAAGAAAGAATCAATCATATAAGGAATTTAGTGATTGGGTAGAAATAAATGATCTCCTAGAAATTTTGTGCTTGAATGATAATTAAACATGGAAAAACTGTCGATTGGATTCAACTACATAGCTAATAAATTAGATAGATTCTTTTTCAGTGGAGATTCAACCAACTTTCCCTTTTGATTCCAATGCAAGATTTTGCCTTGTCTTGGATTAGATCATTTTCCATTAATGCAAGAGATCGTCAAGGATAAAAACCCTTACAAAAGCTTCATATAAATTCAAAAATATGTGGATGAGGGATCTAAATTTCATCAAAATGAGTAAGGAATAGTGACAACTAGATGATCCCGTGGGCTCAAAATTATTCAAGTTTGTGGCAAAATTGAAAGGGCTTAAAAATAAAATCTCAAAACCTAGAACAAGGAAGTATTTAAAGACATCTTTGTAACCAAAAGTGAAATTGAAGTGGAAATATATAATCGAGAGGAAATAATGATAAGCAATGTTATGGTTTAGAATTTTTTCTTCAAAGAAAATGAATGCTTGGTAGCTTATGAAGACATACAAGCTAAGGCAAATATCTTCTAGAAATTTAAATCTCAAGAAACATGGATAAAAGAAAATGATAATAATATAAAAATAATCATAGAAATACTAAATAGAGAAGTATAGTGAACAAATTGCCTCCCTGAAAACCACAAATGGACTAAGAATTGACAAACCAAAGGACATTTCTAAGATGGTTGGCTCCTATTTTAACAATCTTCTCAACTGAGTGGAAGCCTTCAACTTAAAAAATCAGAAGGAAATGTTGAAAAATATCTACCAAATAGTTTCAGAAGAGAAAAATGTTTTTCTCAACAAATATTTTTTCTACTTCTGAAGTTAAAGAAGCATTATTTCAACTCCATATAGATAAAGCTCCTAGTTCAAATGGTTGTCTTGATGGTTTTTTCCATAAAAGCTAGGATATTACTGGCTTCAATTTAGTTGATGTCATCAATGCATCATGGAGATCAAGACACTTGTTAAAGGGGGTCAATAATACATTCATAGATCTGATCCCCAAGAAGAGTGTCATTGAAACATTGGATGATTACTGCCCCATTTCACTTTGCAATACAACTTACAAAATAATGACTAAGACCATGAAAAATAGATTGAAGGTAATTTTACCAAATATTATCTTAAAAGTGTAGAAAAAGTTCATGCCAAGTTCTACTCTTAATAGGTTGATCATTACTCATGAGATAATTCATTCCATTCAGACTATTGAGAAGTTGAGTATGATAGTGAAATTAGACATAAAAGAAAGCCTATGATAGGGTGGATTGGATATTTCTACTCAAAATAATGGAGACTTTTGATTTTAGCCATATATGGATTGATTTGATATATCAATGCATTTCAACACCTAGATTATCTATTCTCGCGAATGGTTCACTGGATGGTCTCTTTGAGATTTCCCAAGGGATTAGACAAGGTTATCCTCTATCACCTTTTCTTTTTATAATCATGGAAAAGTCTTTGGAGAGATATTTCAATAGAGGAGTGGTTAGTGTCCTAATTTAGGGTTTAGAAGTAACCAAATCCCTCCGTCCAGTTTCCCATGAATGATTCCTTGATGACACAAAGCTTTTTAGAGTTGCAAAAAGAAGAAAATATTATCTGATAAAAAAAATATTGAGTAGATATGTTATTGTTTTGGGCCAAGAAGTTGGTAAGGATAAATATGACATTATTTTTTTCTTTAACACAACCAAATATTGAAAGGGACATCTCATAGATTATGGAGTTTAGTTAAGATCAACCGCCTTGCACATATCTGGGGCTTTAATTAGAAAAGGGTTTGTGAAACAACATGCTATAGGAAAATCTAAAATAAAAAATGAAAGATAAAATATCGACATGGAAGGGTAAGTGGCTTTCATGGGCTAGGAGATTAACATTAACAAAATCAGTAACTTTAGCAATACCCATATGTCTTATGTCTTATTTTTCTCTTCCATTCTGGGTCTCACATAAATTAAATCAGATGTTAAGGAAATTGTTTTGGAAAGGGACATAAGAGAAAGATAAAATTGTCTTGGTTTCTTGGGATAAGGTTTGCTAAAGTAAAGATGGGGTGGTGTTGGATTGCAAAATCAAGCTATCCATAACAAAGCCCTCTGTGCTAAGTTAGTATGGAGGATTTTTTGAATATGTCAAATTAATGTGCAGGGGGGAGGGGGAGGGGGAGGGGGGTGAATCATTTATTCCAAATTAATTTTCAAAAATGTTGTTAAACCAATACAAATTTAATCTATCCAAATAATTAAAACTAATTAAAACTTGAAAGAGAAAAAATAGTAAACACCATAACACCAACTATAACATGGAATAAACCAAAAAGAAACTAATTCTCATGAATATAAAAATTGGTTAAGGTGACACCAGTTAAGGTGATTTTTACAAGGTCTCACTATTGGTTTTCTCACTACAGGTAGGCTCACTATCGGTTGGGCTAACTGTCATGATACAAAATATTTATTACAAAAAGAGTTCTTACAAAAAAATGTGAACTAATAAAATTATATCTGTATGTGATGAAAAAATTGCAGCTAAAGGAACAATAGTAACCAATTGTAGTAGATCCAATTAGAGATCTTCTACCAACCTTCCTCAACCTTCTGCAAAAACAAAATTCCCCTTTTTGTTGCAACCCTTTTTCTCTATCTTCACAATAACCCTTCAATCTTCTTATTTATGCTCACACGGTTCACTACTAATAATTAATTTAGATAATCATACTCACATTATACCACCTTCATCATTCACTCACTCTTACCCCTTTGGATACAAAATAGCTATTCTATTTATAAGCATAGATATGATAAAACATATGTTGGCCTAACATCAAAAACATGTCAACTTGAATTACAAAAAGATATTTCAATATACATTAACATGCTAGCACTGAACCTACAAGATAGGTCATACATATGACAACTTCAATCCATGCTACCATAGGACCTAAAGATAGGTCACATATAAGATAAGCACATTATACACTGTAATCACCAAAAGATAAGTAAATTCTGGGGCTGATGGGAATGCCACAACCAAGACCATGTTTTGATCTACAATTTTTTTGAACCAATAGATGGATAGAACAATATGGGACCTGCCCATAATTGAATACAACTATCAAACTATAATCTTCTAATGTACTACATAAATATATAGGTAGCATGTGTTAGAATAACTAAGAGGGGGGGTGGGGGGTGAATCAGTTAGATTAGTTATTGAATAGTCCCAATTTCAAAATGTATCACTTAAAACAAATTCAACAAATATTTGCAGCTCGATAACATAAAATACTACACTGTCTGTGTCTTTACCGATTACTAGTTAACTACTCACTGTGATTACTGACCAACTCAAATATGCAATATGTAAAGTATGCCAACACATCAATCATCACATAAACACATAACACAAAGATTTAACGTGGAAACCCTGTTAAGGGAAAAACCACCTAGGACCGGTAACCCAAAAATTTTTCACTCTTCTAAAGTGAGCTCGGTGAAGAGACAACCCTATTAAAGGTTACAAACCACACTGTAAGGTGTGACCTTGTTAGAGGATTTAAGACTAACAACTATCATCCAACCAACATTAACTATGGGGCTGACAGGATAATAATGTACATTCTATGAATGACATAGGGCAATCATAAGATAGTTAAGTCCACTCGATTAAGAGATTTTTCTATTACAAAGGTTAAACTAAAATAGTAGGTGATCTGATTACAATACAACTTGATTTTGCAGATGTTCATATTTATTCTAAGCCCATAAAAATCCTCTGATCAATATTTCAATTCAGTTCTTCAATATACAATAACTTACTATCACTCAGTAATAGCTCTCTGACACTCGGTAAACTTTGCAGTTTGGTTCTCCTTCAATCAGTTTGATCAGGCATGCATGAAGCTATATTCACATGATATCTCTACAGTCTCCTTCTGGCATAGTTTCAACAATGAAACCAATGTCCCTTATATAGACAAGTAAACCATTTTCTTTTCATCCATCAGATTTTGCTGCTTAATCTCCTTCATTGATATTTCCGCTTAAACCTTCCTTGGAAGATGTGTGAATAACTCATTTCAATTCCATCCTTTAGATCTTCTTCAAATTTTGTCAGTCATGGATCTTGTAACAAACTTTATCCTCAATCTCGAAATCGCATCACTTTACAACTCATCAATTTCGTCAGCTAAACTTATGCATTAAATGATTTCATCCAAACTCGGTTGATGAAGAAATGCATCGGTGAACACAAGCTTAGTTAATATTGTCACTTGGTATACACTACAATGACTCGGTGTATACTGAAGTGCTTCATTTACCAACCACATTACTTTGTTAAGTTTTTCTTGCAATCTTCACAACAGATTACTACAACATAATCAAGTCAAGCATATGAGGTCATAGACTCATTAATAAGTTACCAAAAGTATTCCTTATCCTCATCTGTCAAATCCATCTTCCTCCATGTAGATATCTCAATTATTCATCTTTTCTCCTCTTTTCAGATGTTTAGATATTTGCAACTATCATGATAAACACTGCCAAAACTAGTTGACATCAATGACAACATAATGACTGATTTAATTATCTTACAAATCATTTTAGTATTTGGTGATCTCTAATCACTGATCTTCAAGTCATTCAAGTATTCAATCAGTTGTAGTTCATTAGCATGGATACCTAGAAGGTCTCTAAAATAAGACAATCAATTATATCCATCCAAAACTTCATACTTTTGCATTCATCGAACACCATAGGTGTACCACAAAAGCTATACAATCATAATTGAAATAGGGATATCTATCCACATAATTCATTATAAAAAAAAGCTACATAGAATAGATCTAATCTACAAATTATCGAAGCACAACCAACCAATACAAGGGTTTTGACATCAATTACAACAATGCCAACAATAATATCAAAATATGCCCCTTTGGCTTTAGTGACAAAATAAAAAAAATAGAAAAATTCGAAAACACTTTGAACATCCAAAGTCCAAAAAAAACTCCCCCCAAGTTATATATTGGTTTTCAATTTTTCTTTCCTAATTTTCTTTTCCCTTTTTTTTCCATAATGGCAAAGAGCTACACAATATTATTCAGATAATTAGATAAAACAATAGATTTTGCAATAAATTCTTTCTTGTACCTCTACTTGATAATTGGAAGACCCTTCTTGTACTCATCCATGACCAATATCATCCAAGCACATAAACTATCATGATAAACCAATATACTAAATGAATAAGTCCATCTTGAGGACCATAATTGACACTCATAGTCCTCTACATCAAGAAGAATTCTAGAAAGATGTTCTAACCAGACCTCAACCATGTACTTAACCAACTAGAAAGTTTTCACAAGATCCTCTCTCTATCTTTGCATAAGCAATAATTCAGCCTGTAGCTCACCGACTCTAATCCTATGTTTTCCATCTTTATCCTTGAAGAAATCATAGCTCTTACCCATCTCATTCAACTTAAACTTAATAACCTTAGTTCTTCCTTTGAAGTTGTTAGTGGAAGTAGGCCATTGGAGATAGTACTGGTAAATATCAAATATTTCCTTTATACATTCTCTTTTCTCACCAATCAGTTAGATAATTTTTGTGAATCATCAATACATTTCTTTTCAATTAAAATTTTGAACTTACCATAATCCAAACTATCCTGCAACAATCTTATCTCAATAATTTTTACTAGATCATTTGGTAGCACATCAAACACATCAAAAACACTCAATATCCTTACCAATCAAATGTTCAACTATATCTTAGTTCTTCTCTTCAAAGAGAAACCATACTACATATCACCAATCCTGTCAAATTCTCCTTCTTCCAACATTGTCTGAACTACATCCGAATTAATAGAGCTAGATTTAGATGGAGAAACCTCATATTTTTCCATCTCCTTTTCTTCCTTCTCTTCTCTTTTCTTCTCACTTTCTTCTTTTTCCTCTTCTTCTTCTTCTAAAATAATGATAATTTATTTTCCTTTTTCATTGGTTTTTCTTCTCTTCGGTTCTAGAAGGGAACCATCAATAGCAATCTCCAATTATCTTTTACCAAAGGAGGAACCCTCCTCATAATAGCCAATAGGTACAACACCAAAAAAAACCATACCATAACAAATATCTATCTTTAATGTTACAAAACAACCCTTGTAATCATCCACCTTATTTTCCAGAAACCCCAAGTACTTGTACATTTTCTTTCCGATAGCCATGTCAACCTCTACTCTATGTTCTCTCTACCCACTAGCAATCTCAAAAATTAGAATACTAGACATATAACTAGAGATCCAAACTATAAGGAATAACCTTCATCTAAAGACATTTTGACATTTTTAAATAAATTTTCTAACAACTTGCACAAATCAAACTGCATGTATTCTTAACTATTTTATGTGCCAAATAAACAACTACAAAAGACATAGCAACTTCATGATTGCAAAAATAAATTTTATATGTTATGTAATAGGAAACATACCTCTCAACTATATTGAAAAGGGTATTGATTAATAAGGCACATTGATATTTGTTGATGCTAGTTAGCTCTCACACATCTTTATACTTCGTTGATTTCTTTCTTGGAAGAGCTCTGACACTGCACAACCCTGTAATTTCATCAATTACCTTCTTTGTCACCACATAGGGTTTGTCTAATATCAAATTTCCATCCTTAAACTGAATCATCTAGAATAGATTTAATCCTTCTCAGAAAACTAGGGAATTCTCCACAAATATCCATACCCAAGGTACGAAGCCTCTATAATTTTTATGCTAATAATCCCACTTCTATTTTCCTGATTTTCTCTTGATCAAATTCCTCTAATACAACTCCTTTTTTCTTTTGTGATGCAACACTTATAGATTCTTGAATAATCAACCTTGATTCCATCTTCTCCCTTTGACCAAATTTTATCAAATCTTCACAAGCTCTGCAAGTTTCTCGATTTCTTCTTTGCAACAATGACAAATGATTTAAATTTTTATCTTTTTAACATTATCTCCTCACAATTTCTCTATACATTGAGAATTTATATCACTGATGTAATCAGTCATACATCACACATCAATCAACTAAAAAAAATCTATAGTGATTTAATATCCAAATATACCAAAGATGCGGTAGAAACACCTGATATCAAAATTGAGAGGGAGAAGTGATAGATTTAGCATTTCAATACTCCCCTTGAGATAAAGCACTAGGTTTAGTTACTGAAAGAGATAGAACTAGGATCTGGTACTTCATAATTCTCTTCACTAGTTTCTTTTTTCTTTCATACCATGACTATCTTCTGAGATTCACCTAAAACTATAATAATTTTATCATTTCCAGATTTTACCAAAGCATCAACAAATTTGTAAGTGTTAGCATAATGACCAGTCTGACTACACTTGAAAGAATCAACATTAGTCTATCCTAATCTCACTGATTTAATCCTATATGTGTACTAATTAGACTTGTGACCATAATTGTGACACACATAGAAATTTCTATGGAAGATATTGTTTATCCCATTTCTCTTAACCATATTAGATAATTGACTTTTGCTTTGATTTTCCTTATGAATAAACTTACG